>JAPYZR010007673.1:0-14002 GCA_030522945.1 Trichopria nigra | reverse complement strand
GGGGCGAAAACAGTATAGGGGATTCCCCGCCCTTAAAACGTTGCTTCGCAACGTTTTAAGGGACAGTCATCAAACTATACATTTTACATACACATATATATATATATATATATACACGCATATTGCACATGATATCAATCCTAAAAAATATAATTTTAAAATCTTAGACTATTACTTAGACTATAAAATCCGGAATCATCTTCATTACTATTGCAGTTCAAAAAAATTGCTAACAAAATTTCAGAATTTCTTTGAAATGCCTATTTTTAATGAAACTCATTAATTATGACATTCAAATGAAACTCGAAAAACAAAATAAAGATGTGCATCACTCTGAGACTCAATAGGGAAATAGACACTTTGTACTTATAGACTTTTAGCTCAAGAAAAATAATAAATCTGACATTGGTACCTTTATAAACTATTAAAAAATCGCAATGGTATGTGGCATTTTGTATTTTTTTCGATTAAAAGAATTAAATGACATGATTTTCACATTGCGAATTTAAAAATGTATTATAAATTATAGCTTATTATAATAATATACTATACTGTGATAAACTACACAATACTCCCTCGCGATATTGACCTAAAATAATAACATTGGAAGAATGCAGAAAGGAGGCGGCAATAAATGAATTACTTCAGAATTTAGATGTCAAATTTTTTTTTGTTTCAAAATGAGCCGTAACATAAAAACACAGAATTAAAAAGAATATGAATTGAAAACCCAAAAAATGAATTGAGGTAATCTCTCTATAATAAATAAATTAATAATATTTTTCGTCCGTTGTATAACCTCTCTATATCTAGAATAAAAGTCTTATTTTGAACGCAACGAATGTCATAAATAAATATAAAGCAAAATTTAATGTGTAAAGAGCATACACGTGAAAGGTAAGAGATTTGTTAATTTTAAGTTTTAGGAATAAAAACACAGTGGGAAAAAAAGGAAAGTGATCGGAGCGCGAGAACGTTCGAATTCCCGTTTAAATCATCGATTTAAGCGTGAATTGAAACATTTTCATGTTTCGATTGCGTTCGATTTTGAACAGGAAATTGTCGCTATATGTTACGTTTCGTACAGAAATGATATCACTAAAAGTAATTCGTGTAATATAAGCACTGCATGGATTTTAAGAGTTCCTTCGAATTTTAGTGACTATATTATTATTAAATTTCAATTTAACAAAAATCATTGAACTCGCAGCCCCAGGATCCGAGTGCGTTCTTAAAAGCTGTGCTGAAAATTCCCGATGAAAAACCACAAAACAAGACGACGCCGTCGAAGGTTCCACCCCAAGCGCCGCAAAATAAACCCTTTGTCTTTCCGCAAGCACCAAAAACATCTGACGCTCCGCCCTTGGTGCAACAAATGTTTAATGTACGTTATGTGTTTTAGCTTGGGTGTTTTAGTCATTGCGCTTTGTTCTGCTTATAGTATTAAGGAACTATATTATTGGAATCCTACACTTTCAACGCATGGTTTTCATTGTCATGAAATTAATTACTAACGACTCTTTTATAATAATTAACAACGCTTACTAACTTGCTTAAATTTAACCAGCAATATTTCAACGAACAATAATTTCCCAATAATTCTTTAGTTTCCCGACCTACGCTTTCTATCGTGTGTTTACGTGCATTATTTAGTTAAAAACGCGTGAAATCCTATTGTGTATGTTTAAGAAGCGTTTGACAATAACATAATGCACATTCTTTAAGATAATACATTTAATATGAAATGTTGAGATCGTTTTGGCGCGGGTACGAATCGTGTAAGAACGGCAGACAATAGCCAGTATAGATTGTAGGATGCACTCCGATCTAGTAAATTAATTTGCTCGCGACGCGGTAAATATCAGATTATGGTGTCCCTTATATTATTTCATCCCCGAAACAACATTTTATGACACGATACTAAAAAGACGATTACGAACGAATGAATTCACCGTATATAGATCGCCGTGCATCCTAAAAATCATTTGTCTATTGACTCTCGTTAGAAGAATCTCATGGTCACGATTTGAAAAATTAACTTTACATGCATTCATCATTTTAGCACGCTCGTCAAACCGAAATGAAAGGCAATGACGGCATTTGGTACACGTCACAGTTGCTGTCGTTTTATCAAGTGTATTACGCAGGTTGCCCTCATTACACATATTTGCGGCAAATGAATAATATGGTGACCGCCGAAATAGTTCTGCCGGACAAGAGAGTTTTCATTGGCGAACCTTCTGCATCGCCCGCTTTAGCTGCTGAAAGTGTCGCGAAGAAAGTTTGTGAGGTCATTGAGGATTTAAATCTTATCGTATCCATAAGTCCAAATGCAGAGTACTCTTCATTCGTGCTGAGATAACTCGAGCCATTTTTCGTATATAATATAGTATTTATTTAAATTGTAATATATATTTTTTATGTTTTATATATATATATATATATATATATATATATATAAATCACACCATTTTTAATCCGTCAAGTCCCAAATGTAAATTTTCAATGAATTTCAAACCAGTATTTCTTTTTCATACTATCTTTACTAAAAACAAATATTCGACGTTCGACGTTCATTTACAAGATGGGGTTAAAATTTTTACAAAAGTCGGTGCTTAAAAATTTATAAACATTTGACCGAAAAAATGAGATTTTATCGACCGAAAAAAAATCACAAGTCTGAAATAATGTGCACACCTTTTTCCGGTTACATTTTAACATATGTAGGGTTCGGAGTAAAAAAAATCATCACGGCGGTCTCCAAAATGGGGTCTAAAGTTTTCTTGACAAATGTCAGGACGCAATAACTCAAAAACTGAGCTCTAAAAAAAAAAATGCTAACAGCGAAAAGTTTATCGAGGAATACACAAATTGAAGAAAAACAAAAAACGTTTATTTCTGGCGTTATTTTAAGAACTGTTATTCCTGACCCCACAGAAAAATTAGGACTCGGAAACACTTTTCTATCCGGAAAAGAATATGTATGTTACCTATTTCATTAAAAAAATTGTTATAACTTTTAAAGTCTCTCTTAGACATTATCGATTATTTTAACGTATATGAGCAGAACTTAACGCTTTCGTGACAGTTTTTTTTTCTTGACTTTCCAATATTCCAGTACGTGTTAATAAAATAATAATATTGTATAACCATTTAAAATAATTGTCGCTAATAACAAATTAGTATTAAAAAAAAGAGAATTGTAAGAATACATTTTATTCAAGACGAAATAACAGCTATTATTATCTGAAAATTTGTTACAAATTCGCTGTAAAATTTTCAAAGTCCAAAATGCCAGATCTAATATGGCTGGTCACGATCTGGTTAAAGTGGAGGCAATTCATCATTGCAATCAACAATTGCAGTGAGAAGAATCAAAAAATAAAATATTCCGAAAGAGTAAGCAATTTTACGTCGGATACTATGTGTCGGAAATTCTTGTCGGTAAAGATAATATGAAAAAGAGATTTAATTGAAAATTGACGACATTTGGTACTTAATGCGAGTCAATTGACATAAATTACTTTATTTTTATTTTTATTACAATATATTGAAGTATATTTCTTTTTAATTATCAAATATTTTACATTATCAAGTTTTTAAAGGAGACAATACTTTCGAAATTATATAAGCTCAATTATGTAACAAAATTATTCTTAACAGCCCCGTAATCGGAAAAGTATTGAAAAATATTCAGATATTCAAAAATAACATTAAGAACAATATAGAAGCATTAAGAAGTATATCCGGTCCAAACTGGACGAATTCTTTTTAATCCTATTTTCGAATATTCGAATACTTTTGAGTTCTTATTTGTTTGCTGGAATAGATGTCGGAATCCTCTCAACTCATTTAGTAAAATTATAAAACAATGGTTGGAATAGAAAACAATAAAAATAAAACAAAACAATGAAAATCATATGAATATGTTACATCTAAAAATTGTTTGATATATCAGCCTCATTTTTTTGGTTTTATTCTAGATGTATACAAAACTGGGTTAAAAATCCTACAGACTATGAACTTTGCGTAGAATGTAAAATAAACAGAAAATAAAACATCGTCAAACAAGTCAACTTTGTAATTCAGGATTTCAAAGAGAGAGAGAGGGGGAGGGAGAAATTTAAAATGCTATAAGACCGATTATTAACCGACTTCAAAAAAAAAAAAAAAAAAGGAGGAGGTTCTCAATTCGACTGTATGTTTGTTTTTCTCATTTCGTCAACTCTGTCGAACTCGTAATACGCTTCAACGGGATCATAAGATATTATATATATTTATTTTTTTTTTTTTTGCGATGACTTGAATATACAAATTCAATAAAAGTTTTTTTTTTTATTTACACCAGGATTTGGAGATACACAAAGTGTTAAAGCCACACTCATTGGGTGTCTTGGGAATTCCTCAGCCCCAATGGCATGGCGGTAGGCCGAATAACATCCGACAACCGCCGCCGCCGCCGCCGCAACCGCCGCTTCATGCACGGCCTCCACTGCCAGCAGGTTTTCCGCCGCCACCACCTCAATCATCGATGCCGAATTGGAGTTATCCAATGCCGCATACAACACAGTATCCGCGAGAGCATCCGCCGCCAGTATTCAGTAAAGTTCGATACCCGCATCCGAGTCAAAGTAGCTTCGACGCACCGAAATCTGAGAACAGGTTTCAAGAGCCGGCGAAGAAAATAGCGCCCTTCGTGCCTTTGCAAGCCGAAAAGAAGAAGAGAAGCCCGGGACATGCGTCGTCGGTGAACGATAACAATAAGTACTCTAAAGACGACAATGTAAAGAAACTGCCGCAGAGCGAAGACAAAAAGAAGCACAATAAGAATGTACCTAAGGTATTTGTTTTCTCGAAACTATTCTTAATGCTTCCGTAATTGTTAATTGCCATTCATAATTGCCTGAATATACATTATGCGAGACAGAGTTAAGTTTTGCGATCAACATTCAGCGAACTCACACGAGTATGCTTTTTTATTCTTTAGGAAACGAAGCAGGAATTAAAACCCAGCAACAGCCAAACGGGCTCTCAAAACATTCCTGAAAATAAGAAAAAAAAACCAGGGCCCGGGGAAAATTTCACCTCTCCGGGGGTGTCAAATGGGGGGAAGCGACAGTGATATAAAAAAACCTACCCACAAAAAAAAAAGGCAAAACCCCCCCCCCCCCCCCCCCCCCCCCTCCGACCCCCTTCAGCCGAAGCCAGCTCTAATTGATTGACCGGCATTTAATCTCCCTATCATGCCCTTACTCTCGCGCAATCGAACTCATAAAATGATGATGAACTCACTCGTTGACGCGAAGATTCGCGAAATGTGATTTTTATTTTTGTATGTAAGCGGAATTTGTAATATGCTGAGTATTGCGAATAAAATGCGACGATCGCCATGCAACGAACGACAATCGACAAGACGTGTTTTACCTTTCTTCGATCTTCCACCTCAGTAATCGAGCCACAGAATACTGACCAGAGGTTTGTTGCTTATTACTTAGCACTTTTTTTATCAATTGTATATGGACGTGTGAAACTTTGTCGGTCGAGCTTGTTGGTCGCCGTCTTTTCAGTACGGCGCGATGTGATAGAACTTGAATCGAGATCATGGGGAAGGGGAATGCGCGAAAGCGTTTACGTGGAAGTGATGAAAATAAAAAAAAAATATGAAAAATGCTTCTACACACACACGAGCACACAATATTTTTTTAACGAGTTTTATTTTCATCTATGAATATAATAAATAATGGAAAAATACATGAGGATGTATTTATGAGGACGTCGTTGCGATCACATGTTCGTACGATCAGTCTTCTCGTTATTTCTGCTACACGAGTAACGGGGTAAATAGTCGACTAATATTTCTTCGATGAAATAATTTGAGCGTCAATTTTTAAATACAAACTCGTTCGATGCTACCGAAAAACTAGCTTTGCGTATAAGGAACACGAAAACTACATACGTAAACTACAAATTGCGGATTTTATTGCAAAAGACGAGCGATTGCGTCCTAATTTGATTATTAATGCGACTAAAATTCTTCGATAATATATTCTGCTAATTGCTTTAGAGAGTAAAATCTATAGGCAAAATTCGATTTCTACTTAATGCCCGCTGAGTGTCAACTTACAAAGTCGCTACAAAAGTTTGCTAGATTGCATGCAGTACGAAAAGCTTTCAAACGTCACCGATTGAAAGCGAGAGAAACTGTAGTTTGACTCTAAGTACTACTTTTATGCCGATGAAATGAGCTTTGACTAATTGTTAGAGAACGTACCAAGTCAATAACATGTGATAGTTTCGTTAGCGCAATATTGACCGGCAAATGGAGAAGTGTTGAAAAGTATTGAAAATAAAAGTTTTAAATCCTATTTTTTGTTAACATAGACGACACTTGTTAATACATACTTCAATACTTTTAATTATGTATTTGAAAAAAATATTAAATTATTCTGTATATACTCCCGCATATGGGTTTACGAGTATTCGGCGGTATGATTATCTACAAAAGATTCGTAAGCATTGAAGTAAGAAATATTGTTTCACCATTCATTTTATAATTCGGCAGTATTCAAATTAAAAATATTAAATACTTGTCAAAGGATTCAGAAGTATTTAAAGACAAAATTTATATCTTCTTTCATTCAGAACTCGGAAGCATTCAAATATTATAATCCAATGGTTTTGTAAGTAATTAAAAGTAGTGAAAGATTAATAAGTATTTATCTTGAAAAAATAGGATTCAAAACTTTTCAACAATTTTCCGTTTGCTCATCGTTTTCATAAAAATGACGTTAAAAACTATTAGAGACACATATCTACTTTAATTTCTAGTTGTTTGTAGAAAGTCTAATAGAATATTTCAATCTTATTTTTCCGAACGGGTCGTGGCGTTTGATTTTTCCCCATTTCGTTTCTAGCAATGGCGCGTATACAAGAAACTACATTTGTCTAAAAAAACTACGAAACACACGATAGATTGACGTTTTGATGACGCGCGCGCGTTATGCTGAGTGTGGGAGGGCGTATATATAGGTTCCGTCAATCCGTTCCACGTGAGAGCCCCTTGAAGGCACCTTTCAATGAGCGCCGATTTAAAGCCGCGAAAGGCTCCATTAGGTTGCCAATTTTACAGCGCATCATGGTATTTAGTTTTCAATCGATAACGCTGTTTTGAATGGCACGTATAGTTCGTTTTCAAGAATTAATGTGACCTCAGAGGCCCATCGTGGGATTTTGTCGGAACTTCAGACTGAAGTCTTTCAGCTTCTCCCAGAGTCGCCACTTGCTGACTCGTTCCCTCATGATCTCACGGACGAACGAGTCTTTCTGTCCTTGGGTCGCTAACGGTGCCGAAGGATCAGCTAAAGCGTGGCGCATCCACTGTCCAGTCCAATCCGGGCATGTTTTGTTCAGCGCTAACATAACTCCGGCATGGGGTTCCAAATTATTTCGAGGTATGGCACCACCTGAGACGAAAAGGAGTTACAAATTTATTCAAAGTTATTCTTCCAGGTGACGACTCGAGAGTGAAGATTTTGTTTCAAATATATGACGTTAATTCTGTTTATGCAAGGAAACGAAAACGCATTGAAAGTTAAAAATACGAATTCAAACGAATTAAGGTGAATTAAAATGCGTCAAAACGACTGAAACTGAATTCACTAAATCATTTCAATTCGTATTTTTAATTTTCGTGCAAAGCAGTTTTCATTTATATATTCAATATAAATAAAAACAAGAAAACCAAGTACATGCGCATAAATTGTATTGAAAGGCACATTTCCTTACCAACACATTGTAGTATGACATAAACTAATTCTTGACCAATTGGCTGTATAAAAGTTTGCAAGTGGGGACTTTGCATTATGGCTTGACTTAGAAAACTTCCTGCTGCTCTCTCAGTTGCTGTTTCCGGTAGCGTTAAACATGATATTCCTAAAATAAATAGTGCCTTGTAATTTTTTTTTAACAAACAAACAAGGAGGAATACACAATATCAGATTTCCTTTCAATTTCTTCTGCACTTAAATTCATTTTAATAACGATAGCCCATGGGGTTTGTTTTTATTTGTCTTTGTACAGGGCATGCAACGCTTTATGTTAGTAGTCGTTTAAATGAAAAATAGTTTTAAATTATTGATGCAAATCTACAGTTTGTTCATTTGATTTGGCTCTACATTTATCGATAAAGTGCACATTCGCATTTATGAACTTACCACATCGCAACATTTCGGGTACTTGGTCCGGAATATGTAACAACATTCTTGCATTCTTCTTACAAATTTGAGCTAACAGCTCAAGATAAGCCTCTAATAAATCTGAAAGGTCCGAGAGATTACCACCTACTTCGCGACAGGATGCCACACCTCTTAATGTCAATCCACTCAGCTCAGTCAAAACTGGTCCTACTACGTTATCACGATCTCTTCCAAACAAAGGCACTAATTGCTTTAAAAGACTCAAAGCTGCTGGGTGAGGCTTCGTTTTATAGGAAATGCTCAGAATCGAAAGTAACGGTTTTGCCTCTACTTCAGGATGCTGTAATGCTGACAGCGATTTTTGGGCGCAAGTGAGCATTGCATCTAAAGTGACATCGTCTCTGCTCCACTCTGGATGTCTGATAATTTGCTCAAATGTCGGTAATAGTCTGTAAAAGTTTCATTACTTTAATCTTTTTTTCTCGTATATAAATCGTAAAAAAAAAACAATTATTTATGCTTAAATTTTAATTTACGAACATTCTAGATTTCCTATAGTTTTAAATTAAATTGTTAGCTTCGGAGATGCCAAAACTAAAAATATGTTCAAATTTGTAAGAGTGAATGATATTACTAACCCTTCAAGAACTGCATTTCCAATGGCCCCTTCCAATGTTGTAAAGAATGTCGTAATCATCTTCAATTGATTCGCAACAGCGAGCTGAGCTTCATTTACTGGATGTTGCAAAAGTTCTTGCAATCTTATCACACACAGCCCAAGGGTTGCCTGTAGATGAGCTATTTGTTGTTCAGTGGACGACAGTGAAATTAATAGTTTTCCTGCAGCATACATTAGTCTTAAACCTTCTCCGCCTCCTGGTGTTACGTTTGGCAAGGTACGACTAATAGTCTCTAAAATAGTTGGAGCCAAAGGAGCCATATGCATTGCACATTCCCTTGTAATGTCTTTAAGGGCCATGCTGGCGGCTGGTGAAGTCACTTGACCCTGAGTGAGACCGAGCGTCACTAACTGCAACGACCGTTCTAACCAGGGCTCTGGATGTTCTCCAATCCATTCAGCATAAGCTCCAAGCATCAAGCACGAACAACACAGCACCTAAGTAAATATTATTTTTATCGATTAAAATTACCTAAGTAAATTTTAATCAATAAAATTTAATAATTCAAATTATTTTCTACAAATTTTCATTAAAAATTGTCTATATCGTACTTCTTTAGGATAATGCCCATACGGAACATGCCCAATAACCAAGTCCATAATCGCTGGTACGTATTGGCATTCTTGTGTACCGACACTCTCAGACAGTGCTTTAATAGCATGTATCGTTGATTCAACATCAGTCCAGTTTTGCGAATCATCTTGTAAATGATTAAGCCTCTGACCTAGTAAAAATAAGAGATCATGACCCAAAACGTTATAACAGTACATCAGTGTGTCGGCAGCATCCTGTCTGTAACATCTCAACAATTCCTTCTCCTCGGCCGTACCACCCTGACTCGCAGTTATAGGAAGTGTTGCTTTCCTCAACAATGCTTGTGCTAACCTCGCATAAATTGGTTTCAGAGCGTAACAAGCTTCATTCTCAAATGGTGGATCCAAAGACAACAAGTCATCCTGCAAGGAGTACCAAAATCCAAATGGTATGCAGCTGCGCTTTTCGTCTGTTGGATATCGACCTGCGAGTTCTGAGCATTCGAGGAGAAGCTCTATGAGATTTTGTGATGTCCATTTATGTTCTTCATTAGTTTTAACCAGAGCTAAGAGAAAATCACGGCTGTGAGCCTCACCGAAGGTCGTGAGTATTTCATAATAGTGTTCACCGCCATGCTCTTGAGCTTTTTGAACCGTGTCCTTTGCCCATTGCCAAAGTAACTGTGGTCTCTTGTGCAGCTCAGGATGAACTATGATCATTGTTAGACACTCTACAATTATGTCCCATCCCCGAGACAAGTCTACATTTTCCTCCTCTCTAAATGAAAAAGTCATACTTTTATAATTTAAATTTACTTGAAAAGATTAATTAAATTTTTTACTGAACCATTTCATTAGAAATAAAACTTATACTTGTTTGGTAAATAATGTGATGTAGCTGCCAGCAAATGTGGAAAAATTTGAGCAGTCATATCAAGTGATAGATGCCCAACTTTTAACCAAGACAGTAGACATTCCAAAGCAAGGAAATGAATAGATTTTCCACTATTCGTATTGACCATGTGATTGCATGATGAAAAGACCTGTTGCAGCAACCAAGTTGTTTTGGAGCAACTTCCGACTAGATGTTCCCTTAATTTGATTCGTTTTGTACTTTGTCTCCTATCAAACTAATTTATATCTTTGATAAATCATTCTTATAGACAACCTGAACTAGTATTGAAGTATTCAATTACAAATACTCACTTCTCCTGGAATCGCTTCAAGTACCCGTAACAGCAAGGGAACAGTATTTGGTGTGTTATATGGCAACATCTCCGTAAGTTCGTCCACCATTCCTTTAGCCTTCCCACCATTATCTGATGCACTGCAGTTCACCAGAAATGCGCTTAACTAAAATGAAATGGATCTCACTCAGTTGATTTTAAGTTTTCTCTCTAGATTTCTTCTACAAGATTTCCTTCCATGCGAATAGTTCGGCATCTACCTTTAAAGAATTACCATTTTATGGAAGCCACGAGCAGAGAAAAATTATTGTTTTGCGTTTTTAATGAATTAAATGGGCGAAGTAACTTTGGAATATTTTGTGAAATAAACTTTTTGATTACGAATTGTTGGGAAAGGAAATTTACAATTGTACTTATAATTAGATAATTAAAAAAGTATACCAGGTGAGTTCAAAAGATCCAAACATAGTGGAATCTATGTTAGCTAAAGAACAACGGTGATTAGTGCGCTTTAAAGTATAAAATCATTTGCACAAGTAATATTTTAATTGCAGTAATAGATATTTATATAGTAATTCAATTCAATAATTTTTCTACATTTTTCTCTTTACATCATCCATTTATATTATGTGTTGCAGTAAACAGCTGGATAATAAAATTAATTCATATAAACTAAGCTTAGTTAGATCTGTCTTTAATGTAATTTAAAATCTAGAAATTAGCCAGAAAAATATTAAATACTTGGTAATATTTTACTTATGCTTATATTAGTCATAAATTACTTATAGCCTTTTTTATAGATGATCTTATCAAATATACTTTCCATCGATCACTTACTCGCTTTGTTGATTTAATTTTTATCACTCAAAATTTTCTTTCAGATTGTTTATAATATTTACTTAATAAATATTACAAATTCTTCTATTTTAAAATTATTAATTATTTTTTTATATTCTTATGTATTTGTACATACATTTGAATGTAGGAATTGAGTTTAAAATTTTTCTTTTTACTCACAGTTTGGCACAATCTTGACACAACGAGCTCAGAAATTCCAGTTCGTTTGAGGATCTCAAGTATTCGGTTTTGTAGCGCTGGGTATTCATTCTTGGGAACTTCATCCCACTGTTTGGTAACTTTGGCATACAATGTGTTGGCTCCGAAAAATTGTACTTCGCTTGCCTGTCGTAAGAAAAGTATCAATTTAATTTTGGAGTTGCAAAATGATTTAATAACTATAACATTAGCTTTCATAAATAATAAACCTTAGACGAGTCGAGAAGGTCCCAGAGAAAAGTCCAGGCCTCTTGCGAAGCCTGAATCTGCAGAAGCCAAGAGTGGGCTTCATTATCACCAATGGAGTAGAATCTTTGTACAGCATTTTCGATAGCTGACGCATAATCCATTCCACGATACTAGTTCGTTGTATTCGTAAAAATAATAATTAAAGTATTTTCGTTGTTTTATTTGACTTCGTTCACTTTCGCTTTTAAATGCGACGTTACCAGAGATTATTGAATTTCTTCTTTATAGCAATAATAATACACGACGACGCATTTATAGTTAAAATATTATGCGGTATTAAATATATTTACAGTGATGAAATACGCATTTTACAACAACGTTACGAGTTTCGTAAATACTGTGATATATGTATATATACTGTGAATGAGTCAAGTACCCTGACATAACCTCGCAGACACCCGACTCGCGTGTACATAAGATGAAAAGTGGTAAAGAATCTTGACAGCTGACAGCACACAGAACACTTCTTGACAGTCCGGAACTGCGGAACTCAGTCTATGTATATATGTAGTACATATGCATATAGGGCATATATAGATATGAATGTCTGTGCATGTAAAAATACACCCAGTATAGCAAAAGATGCAGTATAGCAAGAGATGTGAGGAAATCATCATATGTGCAGCATATGCCCGACGAATATAGACGCTTATAGAAGGACAGAGCCCGTCAGCCCGCGTTAAATGGTGAGACGAATTATCCCAGTTAGCACCATGACATCCCTGAGATGTCGTTAAGACGTGCGATAAATGTTGCTGATGTCTCGTTTTTCAGTCACGATGACATTAATATGACATCGCTGAGACGTTATATAATACAGTCAGAAATGACCATCAGTCATATATATATAAGACTATATAGAGACGTGGTATTTTTGCATTTTTGTGGGCATTGTATGACGTCCTAAGATCGTCCTTAAAATGACGTCTCATTACCTTTAAATGAAGACGTCTCACCGCTTCCCACAGTCTACACTCCATGCATTTATATATATTGTACGCGCGTATTTTCATAATTAATATAGCTTTCTTGTATGATGTATAGGTAATAAAAAAAACAAATTAAACAACAAATTAATACTAAATAATATTTGCAAAGAGTCATTCACATTCGCATGAGATTGAGAATAGACACTCTTATATATTATATACATATATATTACAGACGCTGACTGCGTGCTTCTGTGTGACCTGAAAATGTCGCCTCGAGATATAATATATGGATTCTTATATAGATTTTTACCTCCTGAATCTGAATCATCTGAATATGTCGGGTAGAATTTGTAAAAAGCGGTAGGTTAATTTTTGTTAACAATTTAATTGTTTAAATCGATATATCTCGAAAACGGTAAAAAAAAAAAGTTTAACAAAAAATGTTCGTCTATTTAATTAGAACGAAAAAAGTTATTACCACTTTTCTCGTATTGTTGTTATTTTCCGAGATATAAGCCATTTATCGATTAGACCATCAACAAATGCGCGGCGACGCCGCGACGCGACATTCAGAGGTCGCGCGTACTTTTAAATGAACATTACAGAAAAAAAAAAAACAAATAGGACGTTTCTTATGCAAAATTTTGTGCTCTTTCAAATAATGGCGCTGTTAAAATTGATGAAAGAATAGAAATAAAAAAGTTACAGGGATTTAATGATGAAAAACCTATATTTTTGTGTGATATTTTTGAGTTTAACGCTTGTTTTGATCCCGATCAGTGATTGAAATGTGTCAAAACGTTACAAGGAGCACGCAGTCAGCGTCTGGACTATACGCTACACTGTAAAAAGTGGAAATGAAATTTACAGTTCGGTAAATTTCAGGCATCAAATTTTGGCCATAACAGCACGTTTGAACGTTGGCATTTTTCCGAAATGAAGTTAAAAGTTCACCACTTCGTTGTAAATTTACACCAATTCGTTGTAAATTTACAACTTTGTGCATAGAAAATATATACTGTCGAAAAAATGTCTCTGCCATTTTGCTGTCTAATACTCTGCAAATGATTTCAGCACTTGTCTGGACCCTGCTTGTTTGAAATTTGATCACATTTTCTCTGCCATTCCTCTGCAGTATTTCTACAAATCGCTTCTGCAGCAAAATTGGGG
>JAPYZR010007672.1:0-17935 GCA_030522945.1 Trichopria nigra | reverse complement strand
TAATTTTTATCGTTTTTCAAAATTCAGGCTCTATAAGGGGTATTTTAATCATTTCATATGACTGCTCAAAAAATTTCAGTCCAATCGGTTAACAAATGGGGGAGAACTATCCAAAATAAGTTTCGCCGAAAAATGTCGGTAAAATTTCTACTTTAGAACCCCCTTAACATCATTTTGAAATTTACTCGTTTACGTCATTTTTTGCTTTTATGTTTGATTTTCTGCAGTATTCTTTAATCTTGGGTTGTTAGATTACTTTTTATATTGTATTGTGTTTTGTTTTTTTTTTTAATTTTGATCGAATTTTTCATTTCATTTGTTATAGTGTTAGTTTACTTTTTCACTTGTTTGATCCTTATTATTTTTTGTTTGTAATTTTATTAATTACGTAATCGTTTTCATTTTTGTCGCGATTCATTTCTCATTCCTATCATTTGGGGTTCTAACTCACATTTTATCGTACACTTTCTTCTTCATTCCGTTCTTACTATTTATATCGGTTTTTTAGATTTTTATTTAAGATTTTTCGTTTCTCTACTTTTCATCGTACACTGTCTTCGTTATTACTTTATACATCTACATTTCGTTCGTCACCACTTTTATCGTTTAATTTTTTCCATTTTTTTTTTTTTTTTAATTTCTTCTAGCTTTTTTCAGATTTTTTTAGATTTTCACAGCTTTTCACAAATGTTTTCAGATTTTTGTATATTTTTGTTTACATTTTTTCAAATTTTCAAAGTTTTTTAAGATTTTTTTTCAGATTTTTTCAGATCGTTTTCAGATTTTTTCAGATCGTTTTCAGATTTTGGCTTTCTCTACTTTTCATCGTACATTTTCTTCGTTATTAATTCATCCATCCTCATTCCGTTCGTAAGTAGTTTTATCATTTTTCATTATATATATATTTTTTTTTTTTTTAGTTTTTTCTAGATTTTTTTTATTTTTTTTTTTTATTTGCGTACTGAATATTACTCGCCCATTTTTTTTTTCATTATTCATATTCGTTTCGTTTCTTTTAAGCGTTACAGTATGCCTAGTTACAATTTATTTCCATTACACTGAAAAAGTAAATAAAAGCAACTTGTATTTAGTTTTTCCCTTCAATGCATTTGCCACTATCAGCAGTTTTTTTATCGGTTCATAAAAAGTTATTCATATACGTTTCTCTGTACTTTTTTCTGTCTTAGTCGCGCCTTTGCTTTTCATATTTGATGAGACGACTCCTTTGTAAGCTTGATCGTCACTCAATATTTAATGGAATGCATTCGTATCAGCAGAAAACATTAAAGATGTGTTGTAAAAAGTTGAACGATGAATTCATGTAACTTCTTCGAACGGAAAGAATTACTTCACGATAAAATTTTTTTTTCCTTTCCAGAAATAATTGTGCGTGCATCTTTTTATTGTAGTTTATGTCGCTTATTATTGATGATAGAATTGAAGACATTTTTTTAAGTAAATTTTTAGACAAGTCAGACATTTACCACGTTAAAGACATGTAGGGAAAAAATTTATAAATTTCTCCAAATAAAAATATTTAGATAATTCACTATATCTTATAATTGGTCCGTTGTGTTCTTAAATATTTGAAAGAAATAATTCGCCATATTTAATATTAAACATATGCATGAAAAAAAAAAAAAAACAGTTTAATTTCTTGAAAATAAGAGGTTTTGGACATTCACAGATTTATCACTTGCATTATACGAGTTGGCCGGATCACGGAGTACCATCCGACGTTCATTCTATCGTGGCTTTTCTGAAAAAAATCCACGCCGCCGCACCGATGAACGACCGGTCCTCACCAATCGTCGTCCATTGCAGCGCTGGAATTGGCCGCACCGGAACTATCATTCTAGTCGATTTGTGCCTTTGTAGGGCAGTTACGGAAGGGGTTAGTAAACGCAACTGTCATTTAACGATCGCATTCGTCGATTAATTATTCAATCACGGCACGTCAGGATGAACGGAATCGAAAACTTGTCGAAAATTTTTTTAAATCGAACGGCAAAGAGCAATCATGAATAACAATAACTATGTTAATCATGACAGCAAATTTATATCCAACATAAGGTTGGAAAAGAAATTGCTGCCAATTGATATACTGTAAAGTGCAAAAAAAAAAAAAAAATTAAAAGAGAAATGATGAGATGGAAAAAACAAAGAATAGAAAGGCCTTGTTAAGAAACAACAATGCAGCATCATAAATTTTTTATGAACGTTATTTTTCTTTTAAATTGTATACCTACATTTTTTTATAATTCACGTTTCATATCAAATTCTTTTCAAATGTTTTTTCAAATATAATGCAAATATTGTCAAAGTTGTAAGAGAGTTTCACGAAAGGCATGCAAAAGTATAACTGCAGAAATTAAAAAGACAGTCGTTGAAATTTATTGTAATCACTTTTTAAAATTTTTTTTCATAAAATGTTATTGTGCATATATTGGCAGTTTTAAGAACTTAAACAAGTAGCGTTGGTATAAAATGATAAAAACAAAATTTACACAATTGAATAGGACTATACGAAATTACGAAAAATAATTTAATTTACACGCAATGAAAACATCTATCATCAAAAAGAAATATTGCCTTACATCATAGTTTAAAGGAAATTAAATGTTGTAGGATTTTAAAAAATTTAAATATAACTAAACTATATCTAAATTTTAGCTAAAATAGTTTTGCGTCAATTTTAAATTGAAAAAGACAAAAAACAAACATCCAATCAGCAATTGTTTTAAGATTTCGAAAGGCTTGCAAGATGTAGTTTTGCACTATGGTTTGTAGCAAAGAAACAAATTATGTGTAAAAGATAACAATACATTTTTGAGGTGCATTAAAGTTACGGCTATTTAAAAGAATCGTGAAAAACAATCAATTGATCTCACTTATTAATGTAAAAACAAGTGACGAAATCATGTACTCGGATGTATGGATAGAAGCTGTAGTATATCAAGTATCTTGGGCGAAAATATTGATTTTTAACGAATCGGATGTTTGTCGCTCAAGCGAAGCGAGTGCCATGATGAATCAATATTTCGCAAGCGATGTATATCTTTCAGGGCGTGAAGTCGTTCATGGCGCACGGAGTGTTACAACAATATTCTTATATATATATATATATATATATATATATATATATATATATATAAATGTTATATAGAAATCTGATTTCAAAATCCCCACTTTGGAGTATACATATATGAATACAAATGCTGAAGGTCAATGTTGCGTTTGAAAACAATTTTTTTTTTTTTTAGACTGCGAAAGTTTAAAGTTTCGTGGATTTACACAAAAACAATCGATCGAATAAGAATAAAATCGTCGGTTCGGTGTCTGAATCCAATTTCTTGACGTGTGTGAATCTTTTTTTATTCCGAATGCTTTTGAATGTTCAAAAAAGAATAACGCTTCGAGTTTTGCGAATATCTTTGAGTCTTTAATAAATTTTTGGATTATAGGATCGACAGATTTAAAGAGTTAAAACAGATATTCAAAAATGTTGTTTTTTCGAATCTTTTTAATATTAAAAAGAATTGAATGTGTTTTCTCGAATCTTTTTTAAATCATTTTCTTTTCTCGAGAGTCAAGAAATTGGATTCCTCTTGAATACCTTTTCGTTCGCGGGGATAATTCAAATTACATAAACATGAAAAATTGTATAATATCCGATAAAGTAATTAAGATAAATGCTGTGTAAAAACATCGATATCTATAAGTAACAACGGAAAAAGTGAAAAACGAATTATATTATTCGGAAATTTTCTACAATTGATAAAAAGTAAGTAAAGCTGCTTATTGGCGACAATAAGCCGCAAAGCGATAAAGCGTTGGTGTTGATGGTGCAAATAACCAAGCTTGCATTCGGTTTATCGATTGCAGAGGAAAGAGATGCTGTCCACTTTAAGAGAAAGTGCTTAAGAGCGCGAAATGAAGAAAGATCAAATTTTTACAAATTGCGATAAATAAGGATGTCAACAGTTTTGCCGATGACGTTTCACGGTATATCTCATTACGAATAGCTCAGCGTAAATATCGTAAACCGCGATTATTTTCAGGAGTCCTGACTTGACGGAATGATTGTGACATTTATAAATAAAAAATCTTATCGGCGTTAAGACCGAGTATACATTTCGCCTTTTAAATATACCAGAAATACATGAAAATGATAATGACAATGAACCGAAATAAAGAAAAGTAAACAGCAATTGCTAAGTTTAATTGGAAAAGAAAACACTACTTTCATCAGCTTCCGTTAGGCCCCTAGCAATTATAGAAAAATTGAAAGAAATTGTATAGTTTAGTAAATTAATCGTATCGTTTCATCGTTCGACGATTCTATCGTGACTTTTAATATCGTCACCGCGGGGGGTATAACAGAGTCGGCGATAACTTTGGTTCCATCTAAAAATTATACATGTAAATATTATCGTGTTTGACGCAGGTTATTGACGTGCGTGCCGGACTACTATCTATTAGAGCAGAACGAGTAAACATGGTCGATAACGAACAACAGTATCTTCTCGTGTATTTGATACTCGTGGAGTATCTCTTCTCAAGTTCGACGTCTCTGCTGTGCTGCGACGACTCTTTTATTAAAACTATCGAAGAGGAGAAGAAGCACATTCCTTCGCAATACCAAAGGTGGACCAGATTTTCATGACGAAAACTATCGCCGAAGAATGATGAAAGACATTATGCGCATTAATTAATTTCATTTTTACATGAAATCGTTCCATAGCTTTATTATTTATACCTTTAGCAAAGCTTTACGGTATATTGAACGAATGCCAGCCTCTCTCCCGCTCGTTTTATTTATTTTTTTGTTGTTATTTATTGGAAATTTGATATTTGATGTTTGGTCTCGTATTTCTTTATAATTAATTACGGATTTCGATGAGATTTTAATGTAAATATTGTCAACCTAATCATTTCTCTGTCTTGTTTTTTTTTTTTATTTCGTTCATTAAGACATTCACTAATTCTTAATTCAACGTAAATATAACAATTTTGATATAATAGTATTTTATACTTCTTTAATCGTCATTATTATTTATATTATCAGTGTAAAAAGGTGTGATTAAATTAATATAATCAATCTACAATATACGTGTGTGTGTGTGTGGGTTTCTTTTTCCAACATTCGTAACGTGTGTAACGTATACAAACTGTGACATTCGTAGTTTGTGTAACGTTTTCATTCTGTGGTCCCGTTTCGTTTTCTTTTTTTTTTGTTGGGCTTTTATCTACTTCGTTTTTTTTTCTTTTTTTTCTTTTTTTTTTTTTTTTTTTTGTTGTCATGACCCCATGCCAAGAAATTATTTGCCTCCAGCGTAGGTATATTTCCTATTCTCGGTAGAATCGCATTAAAACAAAAAAAAAAAAAAAACATTTTTATACGGACTTCTTTTGGGATTTATAAATAGCACTGTTGAATATTTTTATCGTGATTTAATTTATTTATCCGTGTTTGTATTTTTATTGGTATTTTTTTTTCTTTGTAATGTCTGAACTCTTGAGGAAAATTTAAGAAAATATTCCGCCAGGGCCTGTATTCTTATTTTACTAAATATTTACTAAAAATGTATATATATATTTCGCTACAATTTATTATTGCGATATAACTGATAAGAATTTGATTTATCATTAAGTTTATTAAAAAATACCTTCTTAATTATCTATAAATAAAATCAATAATAGTAATATAGTATTATAGTTGCCGTCAAAAAGTGAAATATAAAAATTATTGAAAAAAACGATACTTCTACATAGTATAGATATGGTCTCTCTAATTAATTGTTTCTTAATGAACTATTTTTTTATAATATTTTTTTTTAGATAACGTTCGAATTTTATTTTTCTTAATTTTATTCATTTTAATGAAGTTACTACGATTTCTTTGGGTGTCGTATTCATTGCGTAGAATTGTACCAGTATCAGAGCCCAATTTTTGAAAATATGTTGCAATAATTTTAAATTAGCACTTTTTCACTTTCTAGGTTATGTTCCTAACTTTTCTGCTATAAACCCCTTCCTAAAAATAAAGTATAGATACTTTTCGATGTATTTTATTGAATTTTTATTGATTTTGCAAAGAAACAATTGAATCTTGCATATTGCAAATTTTAGAATTTTAGATACCGCATGGAGAGACCGCATTCTTGGACCTAGTTGTATTCCATCGAGGCCGCTTTCAGAGAAAAATCGGGCCAAGCACCGTTTCCCAGATAAGGCAACGACAGGTATGATAAACATTATTACCGTACGTTGCATTCCGTATAGCTAATACATTTTTATTGCGGACACTCACATTCTGTCAAAGTAGATTTTTGATATTTGGTAAATTGCCAGAAGTCTACTTGCGTATAGCGCATACAAAACATACTAACATTCGCATCTTTTATGTGAACGTATTTTATTTTTTCGCAAATATGACGATTTTTTATTATTATCTCGTTTTTATCTGTAGTTTAATAATAAGTAATATTTCTGCATACGGATGCCATCCACGTCCTACATAATACTTTTCACTATGGACTAAAAAAACTTTTTATTCATAAATTTTCATTCAAATTCATTAAAATATAAAATTCATATTTTTGGATTAAAATGCATTCAATTAGTTCCGAGTATGAATTTTTTTCCGTCGATATAAATGCTATTCTATTCGTTATCTCGTTTGCAACCAAATATAATGAATGTCATAGACTGTTTGTCAAATTGGATATAAATGTATATTAATTTTCTTCAGAATTTAATCCATTTTAATTCAATTCCGTTTACTTCTTTGTATCTATATGGTAATATATAGCATTTTATATTAATAGTCAAGTACAATAATCAATCTTGATCAAGCTGCGCATGGCATAGGTTTTTTGGATTTTTCCTATGCCATTATTCGTGAAAATGTATATATGATATTTAGGTTTATTTTATGTGATATACAGTTTAATGCAGTTGCTACAACCTGTAATGCATAATTCTAGCAAGTGGCAATCGAGTATATTTAAGAAGGTACCCGCAGTCGGACGAAGATAGCGATTATATCGCAGCGATTTTCGTAGATGGCATCTCATCGGGAAAGTGCAAACATGTGGCAGCGGAACTTCCGATGCCGTCGACTCTCAAAGATTTTTGGAGGATGATCGTTGAATTGGACGTTAATCTCATTATCGCATTACAACTGCCCGATTTGCAAGATCCCGTGAGTATATGCAATTATTATTCTTTTTTTTTAACGTAAATTATTTTATATGTCCGGATTTTTCCCCAACCATAAAAATCTGATTTTTGTAAGTGTATTTGTTCATTAATTAATTATCGTTATAAACTGATAATGAAATTAATCTTTTTTTTTTTTATAGATGAAATTAAAAAAAAAAAAAAAATGGAAAGATGTGAAAAAATTACGAATATCGTTATCATTATTATTTCATATTTCATTATCGTAAACATTTTTTTCACTTTGGCTAATAATGAAATAATATTATGAACCAACAAACTCTTCTTCGTCTGTCCCACATCGATTTCAGTCTGCACGCAGTGTAGAATGAAGGCGAATATTAAATTGGAATTAAATTGCCTATAATAACTCGTATCCTGAATTCCCCTTTGTACCAATTTTATTTCTGCACCGCGGTCGGGTGATATATACTCGAAAATTGGTCAAGAGCCTCTTTTATAGAGCACTCGATAAAACGTGATACCTACGGCGTTTGATTGCTCCGATGCTCATCTTTGTCTCGTTTTACGTCTTATCTCGAAATTGTAGATCCTGATAAAGATATTTAAAAATCGATCGTTCTAAAATTACGAGAAATTGGTTTGACGAAGTAGTCATTTAGTCAACTGATGTAGTATGAAGATTCAAATTAATTAATTCAAGATAGTATTGTATTAATTTCAAATCTATTTATATGCCATACTAGACTAATTCAGGCTATCGCTCCGATCTTATCTGGATCTTCTTTCTAGATGAAGATTGTTGGTTTTAATTTTGTACATTTGTCAATAATTTAATATAATAACGGCAACTTATTTTCATTATTATTTGACCCAGCTGGGGCATGCTTTCACCTTTAGTGTCAAAATATTAATATGCATATTTTAAAGATCAAGTCTCTAAATTGATTACAATGTGAAAAAACGAGATAAAAAATGTTTTTTTTTTTTTTTTAATACACGCTTTTTGGAAATAATCATATATAGTTTTTCACTTGAAAAACTATATTGAAAACTGTTGAAAACTGTAATGAAAAAACGTCTATTCAGGACTTGATGGGTTAAATTAATAAAAAAAAAATAGTTGTTCTACTTTTATAAATGTTATTAATTACATAAACTCCAAGAAGTTCTTCCATTTTTGTTAGATTATGATATATATAAATGTATAGTATCTGTAATTATTGATTATAATTGTTTTATTTTCAGACATGCTGCGAATTAGTGCCAGGAAACAAAGATTTCGAACCAACGCCGTACTTAAAAATTTCCGTTCTTCCAAAATCGGCGATTATACATGAACATTCGCAACAGTATTATTCCGAACTCCATATTCGCGTCATTGATAGCTCGGAGGTACGACATTAATTTTCGTTTAATAATTTCAACTATAAAGTACAAAGTCAATATATATTTTTCACTCATCTTTTTTTATTATTTGGCTCATTTTTTACGTTCCAATTTATTATTTGAGCTTGTTATTTCATCCGCCAGTGATGACATTACTTTTTTTGGAATTCTATCTGCCGACATTTATGTTTAATTTTTTAAACCTGGTATTATTTATTTCGATTCGATTAAGGCTAGATTTGCCACCTTTTATTCCTTAAATAATAGTCGCATTTATAATAATTATAATAATGTTATCAATTAAACTAATTATATCACATAAATTGACAATCAGTATGAAATTGCAAAATTTTCATACGATGATTACGTTCACGAATGTTGCAGAAGCCAACGAGAAAGAGACCAGTCACTATTCTGGGTTGTCCAGAGTGGGAAAAAAATTTTCCACCTCCGCCAATTCATCTGATACACCTGTTTAACGCTGTTCAGAAATTCGAGATCATGCAGGGTAGCAGTCCGATAGTCATACTCTGCCAGTACGAAAATACCTTACTTTTTACGAGAGCCTCTCTATACATATATATATATATATATTTTTTGTTTTTTTTTTCGTCAAAAACAATTATAGAATCAAATCACGATACTTTAGAATTACAGAAACAAAATGAGTTTTAAATTATTGTTGTTATTGTTGTCTTTGCTTATTTAAGTAACGAACAACCGTTTAATCATATAGAATAAATAACCTAAATATATTTCGTGTATATTGTAAAATGGCACATTTCGTAATGTATCTAATACGAAAGTTCGAGTTTCTCTATGAATACAGTTTCAAACGTATACTGAAAATGTTATTTTTCCTTATTTTCGAAAACAGTTATTTTCGTCCGCATGCGAATATGTAACTCTAAGTATGTTGCCAAAAAGTAAGCGCGTATATTATTTCTTTATTGGCATCGGCTTATCAGCATGGTTACATATATAGCGCGCGTTGCATTTAGTTGCCAAGATTTCCGTGAAATCAAATTAGAGGAACTCTACAAATATGTTATCAGTGGCGCCATTACACGGCGTCGTATGAAACATACTTTATCATGCACTGTCGGTAAGAAAATCTATTGTAAAATGAGTTCAAAATTCAAATTGAAGATATTTCCTAATCAAGGACCGCAGTCAGCCTCATCGGAAAATTTACCCATTATTTCAATTTTTTCAATAATTCTATTTTAATTGCAATTAGTTATCACTTGTATTATTGTTGTTGTTCTATTACAAGCCACTTCCTTAGTTATTTCAATCAACTATTGTCATACGTAAGATTAAATTAAAAAAAAAAAAAGCGAATCATTTTGAAATAATTTTTGTTTGTTGGGCGAAGTATTACAATATTAAAAAATGTTGCGGATAACGAATTTAATAATTTATTCAAAATTGATTATTTGTTCTTTTGCAGGGACGGAGTTTCAGCAAATGGACTCTGGTTGGGTTTGAGTTTTTTACTTAAAAGAATGAGAGTTGACCACGAGTGCGACGTTCCATTGGCTGTTCGAACTGTAAGGAAATACGGAGAGAATTTTTTACAGAGCCATGTGAGTTCCGATCATTTACAAGACAATCATTTAACGGTGCGCTATACGTGTATGAAAGATTCTTTAATTTTATTTTAATGAATATGAAAATTTGTACAGCGTTTGCATATTTCAATTTTGCGTAAACACTTTATTTATTTTCTTATTTTTTTTTTTTTTAATAAATTGTATGAAACTGCAGTGGTGAATATTCTATCTTCTTTTATTATGTGAGAAATTTAAATATAATACAGTTTGAAAACAGTGACTAATTTTCGTTGCTCACGCAGTAAATGAAAATGTATAGAAATGGATTTAACAGAGTCAAAAAACGGATTTCAATCTTTATTAATATTAAATTCTACGCTTAGCAATACATTGGAGACGATTGTTTATTATACCGTGTCTTGAAACAATAACATACATTAAATTTGTAATCATCAATTCTGGGTCCAGGGGGCTGAGCCCCCAGCAGGGTTGGCAATATTGATGCCTATTACTTTCCTATCTAAATTGAATCCCAAATCAATGTCAAAAATTACGTAAAATTGAAATTACTTACTTTTAGATTAAAGTGGATTGAAATGAATCTAACTTGTATAATTCGGAAGCGTTATTTTTATATTCGAATGTATCGAAAAGCCTAGGATTTAATTAATAAATAGTATTTCCGGATTTAAAAGAATTGGAATGCACTGAATTATAGATATACGAATAACCCAAATATATTCGCGTACAACTAAATTCGTGTTTGACTTGGACGAATTCATTCAATACATTTTCGTTTATATACTATTTGTGCGTTCAAGTGTGGATTGAAAAAGCATAAAAACGTATAAAAAAACGAATTCAATTTCGTAGATATGAAAGTGGTTCTATCCTTGATGCCAAAATCGATTGAAATGAGCTAAAAAATGAATTTAGTTTTACCTGAGCGAATTCGATGTCTATATAGATTCTAATACATTTTAATCCATATTTATTATGCTTATAAGTTAAATTCCGTACTTTTCAATGCATTTCTTTTTAAAAAGAATCTTTCCGAATTAAAATGAAAGTCTTTCAATTGATGGAAATCTAACGTGAAATAATTTGTACGCAATGATAATTTTTTGATGATTATGGAACCGAAAGCGTAGAATTTAATTTGTATATATATATATATATATATATTATTTGCGAATTAAAATCCATTGGAATATATCGAAGTATTCATTAGCTTGTTTGTAAATTAATTCGTTTTTTGACCCTACCTACTTCATTTCAATACGTTTTCGATTACTCCGAATTTTTCGTCGCTTTTTAATGATGAAAAAGTGTGTGTACTTTTTAATTAATCGTTATTCATTTTGCTTTTGATAATTGTAATCATCTATATGTATAGTGATATGACACTGGAGAGAGAAGAATAATCAACCGTGCTTGTTGTTTTTTCAGGATCAATTCGAGTACCTTTACGATGCTGCGTCGATTTATTACAAGGAATGGTTGAAGACGTAAAAATCCAAGAGTTGAAAACTAACGAAACTGTAAAATGTAACGACGAATGTATATTTGACAATAACGACAATCGCATTCGTAGATTATTGTAAAAAGGTAGTTCAATTATTTGAATATCAGTCGACAGTGCTAATGTTATGAAACAACAATGGAATATGCGTATTGCATTTTATAAAATGTAATATGTCAAAACAATATCATATACAATGGTTCATAAAATGTTTTGTAATGAACGTAAAATAATTGTAATAATACGTACAATTATTTCTAAGTGCATGTTTTAAAATAAATTGAAAGAATTTTATACAATTAAATAATTCATTTTCCTTTTTTGTTTCGTTCGAACAACCGTAACGTAACTTTAGGTTCTACTAAAATACTTTGGGCGTTTAAATGTAAGTGCACGGAAACACGAGTGATTTCCGTACACTTTGATTTTTATCAAAATGGGACGTATTGATTGTTTACCGATGACGATTGATACAATAAACTATCGTATTATATCGTATTACAATATATGTTACATCACTTGCTATTATATTTTATATATTACATTGTATAAAAATGCTGATGACACCTTCGTAAATCCTGTGACGGGCACGCGACTGTTGTAAAGTGTTTCAAATATATTTAAGAACTATTTGCGCGTGAACTTGGGTGCGAACGCGCGCATGCGCTCGTTTACAATTTTTGAGATAGCACTATATGCTCTCAAGATTGCTTTAAACACAAAGGTGCTTCATAACGTGGAGTGCGGATTTCCTAGTAAAGCAGTGACGTCATTTTCTACCAAATATGAAATTATTAAAGTCTTTCGAAATGTTGGCTATTACAATCAGTGTTGTGCGGATAGCTACACCATGCAGTCAAACTATAACCAGAACGTCAGATCCCGAGGTAAATTCGCTGTATTTGTGTTTTTAAATATTATATACATATAAAAAAATATTTAACGTTGTTTATCGAATTGTAAGAAAATACATATTGAAGAATTTGTTTAAATTTTATAATGTAAGAACGATTTACAACTTACATTAAGGGCAGATAAAGAACAGATAGGATATTTTTTATACGTACGGGAATGAAGTAGAATAACTGACACTTCTTTATTTATGTTAACATTCAATGTAGTTCGTATAGGAGCATGATTGCATTTTGTTTTTTAAATTGTCGCATGCCGATAACGATCGTTTGTTTATATTATAGACTCCAGCAGCGGAAGCGTGATTATATTTATGAAATAAGATTACAAATTTAAAAACGAAAGTTATCAATGTAATGACAATAATGTAGGCAATTAATATTTATTACATTTACAATATTTTCTGAACAATTTGTGTCATTAATAAATTAGAATCCGCATTTGAGTTGAATGAAATTTTTAATCATAATTTTGTGGTCACTTTCCGAGAATAGTATATATATATATATATTGTAAAGACGAATTTGCCATTTGAACAATTCTCTAAAATTAATCGTTTTAAATTATTTCAAACATACACGTGTCAACTACTTCAATGTAGATTTTTCAATCAATTCAAATTGATGATAAAGAAAAATAAATCTGTTCTTACATATTTTTTAAAATGATTTCGCAGTTGGACAAATTCCACTCGATTTTACTGGAGGTCTGCAATGTCTTCAGCCCCTGAGTCGCTTTTATCTGCTCCGGGATCAAGAACGGTACATGGAAGGTATATATAAAAATCTATACGTATGAACAATTACTGATGAAATTTTATAAAAGCAATAATATGATTATTTACTATAGCATTTTACCCCATCGACTCCCAGAAAACATACCGGGTCGTGGACTCGTCTGGCAATTTACTTCTTACGGCTGGTGAAGAGTCGGATGATTTTGCCATCTGTTGTCTAGGACATAATCGTCCTTGGAAATTTAAGTTTATGGACAACAACCGATGCGAAGTTTTTAGTATTTCTCGTGACTGGAGTCTATGGTTAGAAGTAAGCATTATGTTTTTTACATACACATATATGGATTTCTAATGAAACATGTAACTGTATATAGTAAGAAAAATTTACTTATTGTCTCAAATAGAGACAGATTGTAAATAAAAATTGGAGTTAAAAAAAAAATATATATATATGGTATATATATGTCACAACTTTAGAGCACATTTTATCTTTTTGATTTAAAAAAAAACGCATTGATTATCATTATTTTTACGCAGAAGATTAATATTGTATTAACGAGCGTTCAAAAATAATACGCGACGAGGCTTGTGTAGATTTTTTAATGAACACTCTAGTAAAAATATTAATTTCCATATAATAGATTGAAGTAAAATGCAGATGAAAAATTTAATTTAAACGTTAAAATCACGAATAAAAAATACATAAAAATAGCTCATTCATACATAAAGATATGACAAGTATGATTGACAGTGTCGAACCATATAGGCGAAAAAGTAAGAAGACATTTCATAACAAATTTTTGAAAAAAGTTGGTCAAAACCTTTCGCAAACGGCTGACGATATTCTTGAAAATCATAGATAAAACAGATAATATAATACTTTTCGAGGTTACTAATTACGAATCTGAGGTCGGATTTTCATAATTAAAAATGACGGGTATGTTTGGATTAGATAACATTTTCGATAAAAAAAAAAAAAAAAAAAAAACGAAGAATAATTGTTATTTTTAAAGTGAATATTATACTATATGAAGAAAAAATCACAATAAAACGTGAAAACATATTACTGGTATAGTTGGAACGAATTGTCATAATTTTATATAAAACAGAGATAAATTCTCTGGAAAATGTAAAAAAAATTAATTTTTTTTTGATCAATTGGAGTTTTGTAGGAAGTAAACTTTACTATTATAGTTTATTACTTGAAAGAGTTATGTTTGTGTATTTTTTATATAATGCATTACATATGCAAGTCTCGTCAAGTGCACATATAAGTTATAATAAATTGCGTCGAAATTATGTTCATAGTGAAATATAATAAATATCGTTAATAAGAATGCTTTCATAAATTGTCATTACTCCGAATGACGAGCATTATATAAACGTGAATATAATATGGCTATTATACATATAAGTTATTATGGTTAAAATCTTGAAACCAATTGGCTGGCCAAGTAATAATGTATTTTCAGGGTCAAAAATTAATGACCGTATATAAATAAATAAATAAATGATACATATTTGTTGCAATGCACATTATTGATTTTTATTTTTATTTTATTTTCATATTAATTATGAATATATTCTATATTTTACTATTATTTTGTTACACGATATTTAAGAGAAAATGTAGATTTAAAGCTGATGTTTAATTATTAATAAAAGTTTAACGTTTCGCTCTTTTTTGTCGCAATTTTTGTTAATCCCCAACTGCATTTTTGTACAGGAAATGGAAGTTCGAACACCGTATTCGATACTGGGCTACGTAACTGAAAATATGAACTTCACTGCACCATCATTCAACATTTGGGACTCCAGATATCGAAAGCTCTTAAAGATGACTGGGCCGTTTGCTTGGGGCTGCGATATGATTGGTGTTGACTTTACGGTAAATTGTGTATTATGTCGTCCATTTTGATACGATAACCGCCGTGTTGTTAACAATTTAGAAACTCAGTTTGACACTTCGGTCACATTTACGACCTTCTTCAAATTAATTAATTTTGAATTAATTAATTAATTTTAGGTTAATTTTGAACAAGTTTGATCGCTGCATTCGTTTGGAATTGATTAATTTATATTCAAATGTTTTTGATCCTACGGAGGAACAAATTTTTCAGAATTAATTTCTTACATTTTCAAATTAATTAACTTTCAATTGTTGGCAATTTTTGCTTGCACGCTTGAAAAAAAAAATTTGTCAATGTAAACACAGGAATGTCTATAATTAAATATCGTATGTATGTAAAATTGTTTATAACACAAAACTAATATGTAAAAAATGGTGTTTTTTTTTTACAAAAAATTAATAACGAATGTAAAATGTCACATAAACATGACGAAACTATATTATCAAGGGTTTCCGGGGTCATTGATGACGAATCTGACCTCCGAAAATTTTAAATCTTCAAAATGGCACATCTAAGATTGCGGATCCAGAATAATTCTTTTATTTGCAGCAAAAAAAAAAAAAGAATTATAATCAAATGAGGAATACACGTGATTTTTATGAACTTTTAACAGTCGTTTTCCAGCATGCTGAATCGGCCATTTTTAATATTGAAATTTCTAAATCGGTGGTTGGATTTGAGTAATCGGTAAACTATAAGGGGTCATTTGTGTACAAAATCTAACATACGATTGGATCACTTGCATTGAATTGAAAATTTTCAATTTTGTTTTTTCGTCTGCCATGGACGAACTCCTGGAAACACTTATTTTTTTTTTTTTTTTTTTTTTTTAACAAATTTTGCAATATAAGGACAATTTTCAGCCGCTTAGAAAGAACTGTTATGAGTAAAACCATTTTTGGCAAGAAAGTATATATATTATATATAAGCATATATTCATGTAAAGGACTTATAGTATAGTATGTGTACATATATTCTACGTGTTTTATAATTTATGCAGTTAAAGAGAAAGGGCCAAGATGTCGGATTAATTACAAAAGAATGGACTGGACTGAAACGAGAATTGTTCGCTATTGGAAATACGTTCAGTGTATCAGTTCCGGAAGATCTACCAGTGGGCACTAAAGCAGTGGTAATCGGGGCTGCAATTTTAGTAGTGAGTAATTCTTATTCTATAAATATTGGAAAATGGAATGGGCAATTCAACTAAAAAATATTGCTTTTTCAGGATTTCATGAAGTGGACCAGAAGATGACGATTCATTTAAATCTTAATTTATCATATAAATGACGTTAAATTTATACTAATTTTTATTAATAAATGTTTAAAAAAAGGAAACATATTTTTTACGTGTTTTGTTTTTTGTCGTATTTTTGACTTATTATATTTAAATTTCGGACAATTTAAAGATCGCCTTTGAAATCAGCACATTAAAATGTTATATGTAGCGTTATACTGACAAAATGTAAACCTTCGCAGAAAATCGTCACTGCGATTGGCAGTATAATACAATAATTTTGAATGAATATAATTTTTACCATACTATACAATCATTATTATACTATATTTAATTGCAATGCATAATGCACAGACAATAAAAATATATTAAGATGAATTCTGTAGAATCGAAAAAAAAAGAATTCAATTGTTACGAAACGAATCTAGGTTCCAATACATTCCAGTGCATTTGAATCGACGAATAATATTGTAATTAAATTCAATGCTATTTTCAATATATATTTGAACGTAGAATTAAAGTCTTGAAGTAAATGAAAACGTGTAAATGGATTCAGAGTTAAAAACAGGAATTCTTTTACGACCAAGCGAATTCATTTAAATATATACTTAAATATACACACTCCAATGCATTTAAATTCATGAATAATATAATTGTACATTAAATTTTATGGTTACAAATGCGTTTGAATTGATATTATTATTCAAAAAAGAATCATTGCCTATAATTGAAATTACTTACTCTTGGATTAAAATGGATGGAAATGAATCTAGCTTAATTTGAATAAAGCGTTGTTTTTCGATTCGAATTTTTTTTCATAGGGCAGTAAATGAGAATATATTGCAGAGTCGAAAAAATAATTAATTTACAATGAAGCAAATTCATACGTGAATATATACTTTTAATACACTCCAATACATTTTAATATTTGTACATTAAATGAAATATTATCATCCACATAAGTTATAAGTAAATTTTAGAAAATTTACTACTCGACATGCAGTATTATATCTAACGTAATGTTCTTTCGGTTCCAAAGAGCATATACATGAAATTAATTGACTATTTTTAACTATTGTCGATATTATCGACAAATCGGTATTTTACTTTATCTTTCGGTATAGTAATGTTTACATAGATTGAAAATAAATGTTCTTTTTTAGCGATGAACCGAACCAATACAGGAACCAATAAGGATGGTTCCTACTACAATTACCTTACTGATGATTCTAGTAGTAGGAACTGAGATGAAACGCCAATTTTCCATCGATAATATATATAACTTTTGGCCTTGATAAGAGAAGTTAACACTGATGTACATCAGTGCATCGCTTTGATAGAGGTAATGCCTTATGTATTGGTGCGGTTCATATGTAAAAAAAAATCAATCTTTATCAAGAGAAGCGGTCGCTTCTCGCGCCAAGTTCGTATTAATGCCCGATGTATACATATATATATGCGCGTGCGGACCGCTACTCCTTTACGGCT
>JAPYZR010007671.1:0-10118 GCA_030522945.1 Trichopria nigra | reverse complement strand
GGAAAAATAATTTGTTTCCAAAAGTTCTCATTTAATTTTGAATGATTTCTGGTGGAATTTTTTTGGTGATTGTATATGTTATGTAGAATCACCCTTCCAAAGCCCAAATTTTGAAAAAACGTTACAATCACTTTTTATTTAAACTTTTATTGTTGAAAAATTCGGTCGGTAACTGTTCTACTTTAGAACCACCTTAACATGACGAATTCAGCCGAAAACAAATGCTGGCGGCGTGGCGGTTCTGCTGGAATCGTGGAGGGAACAGTCGGAGAGTGGGGGTACATAAGCGGCGAGCTGACGAAAATCGAAAGTCTAGTCAGTGTCTGGCTCGACTATAGTAATCAAAAAGTTCTGTTCGAAGGATCTGTATTTGTTGAAAATGTGATTCGAGATAAAATAGTGGAGTTAAAATTAATATTGATGTACATTAAATGTTCATGACCGATACTAATATTCACACCTAATAAGTTCCGCTCGAAGGATCTATATTTGTTGAAAATATCATTCCAGATAAAATATTGGAGTTAAAAATGATGTCGACAATACTTATTTGAATATACGAAATTTCAGTTTCACCATTAGGAGAGGAGGCCTAGGTTAGAATTCGTCTAACTAAAGTTAAATACAGAGTGCGTACAGCATTTGTACTTGAGAAATCAAATGTGTTCCTTATGAAACCAAGCATCTTCAATGCTTTATTAACAATGATATCAATATGATGTTTAAATTATAGTTTTTCATCCAAGTAAGCACATAAAGTTCATTTTTAATGTAAAAATACCAAAGTGTTCGCTGTTTTATTTGTACAGTTATACGAAGTTTCAGTACTTCTATGGTCATTACAGCGAGATTCTGCTGTACTTCTATGCTTCAAAAAGATGTCTACGATATGTCAAAATTTGACGTAATGTTAACAACACTTTTTTACGCCAAAAATGACAACAAATTTTTACAAATCGTGTTTGCTGGGGAGGGAAGGACTGGGAATCGAAGGTGTCACCTTCACGAGGTTCTACTGTACTAAAAATTCAGACTTACCACTGGCGGTCCTGGACTTCCTCCGGGTGCTGGACTCTTATTGCTCAACGAATTAGCTCCACCATGTAGATGAGGGCTCTTAGCTGGGGGGTAAGGACTCAGCGCTGGGCTCTGAATCTGTCCTACGCTGATGGGACTCTGCATCGGGCTCTGCATTTGCATGTTAAAGTTTGCAGTTGATGTCGACACTGGACTTGGGCTGTTTCTTGATTGAATCGTATTCGATGCAGGGCTACGAAGTAGCAATCGATTTGGGCTTGGACTTGGTGTAGGCGGTGCTATATTCGAAGCTGGACTTTTCATTGGTCCGGAAAACGGACTTCCTGGGGAATTGTTTTGATTCTGGATAGTCTGCAGGTTTTTAATGCTGGTCATCGGTGACGTCGATGCTAGAGAATTGTTCGTGAACTGCCTCTGGAAATTGGCATTTTGCTGCTGCTCACTCGAGCCTGTAATGCCGACTTGAACTGAGTTCAGGGGTTGAGAGTTACTCGTATTCGTCAGTATAGCTGACACAGATCCACCACATGTACTCGTAAACGTAGATGAACACAAACCGGCACTAGCTGAACTGTTATTATGCGATGCCGACGAACAACTGACGTGCGGCGCAATGCTTTGAATGCTTTGAATGGTTTGAAATGGAAAGGAGGCGCCACTGCTGCTGGTAGGATTAAAAATCCCCTGAGCTGTCAATGCGTTCATTGATCTAGCGATATTTTGTTGACTGAACCCGGAAGCCACGCTATTGGCAGCACTGCTATTGAGATTCGCGTTCAGTGTATTGATGTTGGACGAGGCCGAGGTCGAGCACAAGTTGGCAGCATTAATTGCCGCGAGATTTTGATTTATCGCCGGGTTTAGTGTGGTGAGGTTGGGATTAACGCTAGTAAGGCTCGCGCCGATACTAGATAACCCGGAACCGATGCCAGCATGATTTAATGCATTCAACCGATTCATGTTGTTCAGATCTTGGCCAAGATTCGATATTCCGTTGCTAATACTGTCCGATGGTAAGCTCGAACTCAAATTCGAGCCCAAAGCGTTCATATGATTTATGCTAGGGTTTATTGCAGTTAAGCCCGAATTGATGCTTGGAAGGCCGAGATTGAGCAAAGGGTTTGATGTGGTGATGACATTTGAGGTCAGTGAAGTGAGGCTAGTATTCAATAGTGATAGTGGCAGTCCCATATTAAGGCCCACCCCAAAAGTGGGGGTGGCCGGGGGTAGGCCCATACCAGTCCCTGAAGGATTGATTGCACCCTGATTTAATTGGTTAAGCTGATTTAGATAAACTATGTGATTGCCAGATGCTGATCCATTCGATTGCTCTGGGTTCTGTAACAAATTGATTAATGTCATGATCAGTTTTGTAATAATGATAACTAATCAAAGAAAGAAAGCTTGCTCATTTAGAATTTGCTTACGATTATATAAATCTTCTAGATTAGCTTATAGATATTATTATTTCTTTCGGTTAATGCTTTTACAATTTCTGTGTAGTTTTCATGACACTGAAGTTAGCAGCCGAGATTAGCATACAAAGGTCAATGGCTACAACATGGGTTGCCTTATGTTCGTGTATCCTTAATTTAATTAATAATATGGACAAAACGAAGGGGGAAAGCAAATGCAGAAGATTGCTGGATGTGCGACAAAACCTGAGGATAAAAGATCTATCACATTTTTCCAAAATGTCCGAAACTGAAAGCTAAGGTACGTGCATGGAAAATAGGCAAAGCGGTGTCAAAATGTATGCTTGATTGCAGTGCTTATTTTTTTAAGAGCTTCTTATATAAAAAAACTTCCTATACCAGCACCAAAAATAATTTATTTCGGATAATTCTCGTTTAATTCAGTGATATTTTTTTGAGGATTGCATATGTTACGCAGAATCTCCCTTCCAAAGCCCAAATTTTGAAAAATTGTTTCAAACCTTTTTATTTATACTTTTCCCGTGTTTAGGTGAGGTCGATAAGTGTTCTACTTGAGAACACTTTTAAGTAATAATTTGATCATTATTAATTGACTCTCACGACATCATATTTTACATAATATAAAAAAAATAAAATTGGGAAATTTGTATACTTATAGTATATGTTGATAAGGTTTTAGCTGAAAATGTTCCTAACATGTGAAAAATCGATCGATGCTTTGAAGCAAAACAGATTGGGTGATTTAACAAAACAAAACATTAGTATTTCACCCATTAATGCTTACGTACTACTAATCTCAGAAATCAAAAAAGTTTCCTACTTTTTTACATTTGAAATATCAATCATTAAGAAATATTTTTTTAAGGATCTCAAACTTTAATTTTGAATCAAGCTTCAGTTTTTCAGAAAAGGAAACATTTAAGTTTCATTAAATCACCTGGATATTGTCTTGGTTCGTCAAGCATTTGTATAATATAATTATTTTTGGATAATAGTTATTTTTGAAGTCTGCAACGATATTTCTATTGTATTTACACAAGTATTACGCAGTGTGTAGGGAATATGTATATATTGAACATCAGTTTACTTACGCCGCTGGACGGCTGCTGCAGTGCAAATGTTACCGCCTGAGCTGAAGTCTGTGATTGAAGTTGCTGTAATTGTTGGAGCTGAAAGATAGAACAATATTCGTAGTAAGGATAGCCTTTATAATAATAATAACAATAATAATAATAATAATAATTTATTTCCTTAATAATAACAATAATAATAAAATAATAATATCAATTTAAAAATAAATAAATAAATAAATAATAATCACGTTCAGATCCTTTGGATTGACAAACTGGTGCAAGCAGGCTATTAAATTCATGACTTTTAGCTATTAAAAAAAAAAAAAAAAATTTATTTTCATACTTGCATAAAATACAAATTTACAAGTGCACATTTGATTTCATACCTGCTGATGGGTAAGTACCGCAACAGGATTGCTTTGACGCGTATTTGGGGATGTTGTAGAGGATGCAGAGTCCCCGAGGAGAGGGCGTGACTGAGGCTGCTGCATGCCAATGCAGCACCTCGCAACTCTGGGCAGCGTTTAGCTACCTTCTAGTCTTAGAATGTCCCTAATGGCTTACAATTATCTGCAATATTCCAAAAAAATGTATTTGCATAAAACATTTGAACATTTTAGCAAAATATTCTACATTGTTATGCCAATATTTCGTAAAAAAGATTTCTTTTGGTTATATCTGTGTTAAACGAACACCAAAAAAACATAAACAGCATGAAAATGCTGTCAACATTTTAAAATAATGTACGGAATCTATGATCAGTTGAAATGTGATAAATAAATTCTGCCTTAGGTATAAATTGTATAATAAATGAAAAGAAAAAACTCAGAATCGTGTAAAAATTGACGTTATTAAGGAATAGTAGAGTAGTAATTACATATTTCAATTGTTTTTGAGTAATCAGAACTATCCAACTAAAATTAAGAGTTATCTTGTTATTGGTCAACAAGAACTTTTTTTTTTATTTATTAGTATAATTTTAATTGAAAGTTTCATTTTCTCACCTTTTAATATCAGGCTAACATATATTTGGCAGAAAGTTCTCATGTTTGCGTTACGACGCCATTCGACGCGTTTACGTCCTAAGTTGCCCGTTCCTGACATGCATGTAGTTTCTGAAATCTTCAATCGCTGATTATTTTCCCTAACATTCCTTACATGCTGGCCAAAATCCACGATCACAAAAGTCAGAAAAGTCTATAGATGGTATTCCACAGTTCGAACCACACTTACACATTGTACATACATACATATGAAGCATTTTCTCCATATAGCACATTATTATCCATTAAAAAACAAATATACAATTATAGTAAACTTGTAGCTGTTTGAATGCATTTGTTTAGGAATTTTACCCATTTATGGACAATAACAAAGTTATTTTTTTCTGTGTGGTTGAAAAATGTGAAACTTATATTGAAAATAATTATCACAATACCCGATTTAACAGTTATCCTAAATCAAGCAGCCAGAAATAACTTGCCGGCAACATTGCATTGCAAAAGGAAGAATCTGTCAATGCTGCTCTATAATGGCAATGTGGACTGAATCTGAAAGAAAAGGGAAATTGTGAATTTGAAGTAGACAAAAAGAGTATCATATCTACAAATTTATTTACGAATATATTTTTGTCCAGTAATAACTGATCTAATGTATAACACTATTAAAAGAAAAAATCTTGTGTTATTTATTAGAAAAACTTCTAATAGTAGAATACCTTATGCATTATAATAATATCCACATTTCATCAATTAATAAAATGGAATTGATTATCTATGCTAAGAAATTATAGAAAAAAGAATATATATATGTATATAGAATTATGCACAGTAGTGCTTCTACCAATCTTATTCTTCATTTACGAAAATGGAACATTAAACCCTCTGGTATTTGCATGTAATTTCTGTGAAAACAGATATTATCGAGTTTTGATCTTAATTCTCACACTTTATATTTCCATGTATATATTACACAGTCTGGTGATTATAATTGATTTTAACAGCTCTTGAAGTTATGGAATATGCACACAAAGTTTTTTACTTTGGACAACTTTGAAATATTTAATAATAGTCAATAGGCCGTGCTTTCGCAGTCTCTATGTGTACTGAACATCGAGATCAAGCCAGCATTTGCCCTTTTGCTGTAAGCGAGGTTTCTATCCTCGCTGAGCTGGCCTTAGAACACCTGCGTTAAATTATTACATTTAAATTGAGAAACAGCAGTTGATTTGAAAACGAGAAGATATAAAATCAAAATAGTTTTCATACTCTGATATATTTGTCAAGATTACAGACAACGAATGTGTCAAGATTTGTTTAACTGAAATGTTGACCCAATGCAATTATAATATTAAAAAATATCGGGGATGAAAAATAGATTGTTCAAGAAGATAAAATTATCCAGTATGCGTGAACTGACACTAACCTTACATTCTCTAAAATTACTTCGGAGAAGAAAACTTTTTTAAATTTATATTTCCAGACAACAGCACTTGAAATTGCACTGGAAGATGCACTGATTCAAGTACTTAATGCGTCAACGAATGTGATATATAATTTTGTTGAAATGTAAAATTCAGTATTTTTAGACAAGTTAATAAATATTTTCTATTGTCAGTAAAGATGATAATTGATTACATTGACAACTGTACTTGGACTTTTCAACCTCAATATGATCTGTTGTACACTTAAGAATAATAATCAAAATGTTTAATAGTTTCTTTAAGTTATTGACTTATATATATTAAAGAGATATTTAAGTATTTTAAAAATTTAGTTACAGAAACTAAGAAAAATGTTGGACTCTGAAATTTTGGAGCCCACAATTAAAAATAAACATTGTAAACACAAATATTATTTTCAAGATCATGCTACAATAAAAAAACATATTATAAATATTAATATTTTATTTTCAGAAAAGTATGACATACAATGCTGTCAATGTATTTTTCAAAAACAATATAGCAATGTTTGTTGAAGCAAAGCTAACATTATTCATTGCGAACATTATAAAATAATACTATTAAAATGTTTTAAATAACCTTTCAAGACAACTATGGTTTGATCTAATTTGTAGGAGCCAATTTTAAAACAAGCAGGTTCTCATTACTTTAATGAATCCAGTGGGGGTTTTATATTCACGTTTTAGGTTATTCATACGTTTACATGTGTCATTTTTAAGAAAATATAATACACAGAACCGTCAAATTTCAAATTTCTTGCTACAAATTTTGTGACAGACATGATGCTTTTTCCTTATTCAGAAAACGATTGAAGATGTTTTAATGCAGAAAAGATAGGAATACAAAGGATAGTACCTCGAAATTAGTTATCAACATGAAGCTCGTGTGTGAGAATCTCTATTCTTGACGAACATCCAGAATCGAGTGAAGACCACTAGAACAAAACTAACTTCTCCACTGTTCTTAATGCTTCTGGCACTACACGTCTTGCCAATCAGATTCGAAGCCGAGCTGAGCAGAGCGTAGGCAATTGAAAGCCTCCGAGTCCTATGTCCTTTTCCCAGCAAGCCTTTTCAAGGACGCTCTCGGAGAAATCCAGGTAGTCGCAGGACCGCCTCCCGGTGAACCCCAGCTGGAAGCGGTCGCCGTTTTTAGGTTATAGGTTCTGGCGCCCAGCTTCGACTCGGAGTACGTCGCACGAGTCCACGCACACAATCGCATACGTACAAACACAGGCGCGCACGCCTGGCCTCGCACACGCATACGAGCAGCGGCGCGCGGTATAGTGCACAACAAAAACACAAGTGACAAGGCGTAAACAAAAGAAAGGAGCTACCACGTCGGTCCTGCGGCTGTCAGAGCAATGCGCCTCCCGGGGAGCGATCCTCGGCTTGCAGGCTCCTTGATCCGCGGGGTTACGAACGCATAGCGTCCCGATAGAAAAGCCCTCGATAGTACCTCTCGGCGAGCGCGCTTTTCTCTAGGCACTCTTCTTGTCTGGCTCGGCGCTCTGGTCTCCAAGCCAAATCTTTTCGCGGATGCGACACTAATGTATCACGCCGTCACTTAACCTCCGACAAGTGTTCATTCGTTGAACTTTTTGGAGAAATTCCGCGGTAAACACGAAGCGATACATGAAGCAAAACTAGGCTCGTGTCAACGATGATCCCGTATACGCGTTTCCCAGATATCGCTACCAACGGCCATAGCGAGCTCGTCATTGTTGCCATTACCACGGCCCGTAAAGTTCCCGAAAAAATAGAATGGTTTTGGGGGAGGTGTGCGGGGGTGAAAATTACTTTTCGCGAATGCAATGATAAGATTTTTAAAGCGATTCATCGTTTTCTGTTATGTATTCTTTAATAAGATATTTAATTACGTAACATCAGAAAATACAAATGGGATTTACGAGTCCGAGGCCATAAAGGGTTATCTATATAGAAGGTCTAGGTTATCGCCTAGATTTATTTTTACTGCCAACCTATAACATTATTTACTATACATATGTGCATATGCATGCGCATTGTACAAACATCTACATATTGTGCATATTCGCTTAAGGGTCAATCGAAGTGCCACCTTCGTAGCTAATTCGGAACTATTGAGTACCCCTCGGAACGTCGTTTAAAATGCTGCAAAAGTATGTATATGGATACCGCTGTAAAGTATCAATTTCTTAATTAATTGAATTGCATATTGACATATTATGTTAACGGGAATTATTTTTTTATATAATACATGCATAGAAGTGGCGTTTTCTGCCTTCGTTACATAAAATATGGTACGTAATATATATGGTACACATTTATTTTCAGACGCTATTTCTACAAACATATAGTGATGAAATAACATGGTACTTTTCTACAACATTTCCCGTTTCAATATATTATCACCATCGAACGCGAACTCGAACTCGAAGGATGTACTCGTCCTTGTGGTCCTTGTCTACCTTGTTATAGGATGAAAGAGGACAAAATTATCCTTCGCGTTCGGGTTCGTGTTCGATGCTTATTGGTTGTGCTCAGTAGGCCCTTATACTTCTACGGTATTTAAATATGACGTTCCGATGGGTACTCAATAGTTCCGAATTAGCTACCGGGTGGCGCTTCGATTGACCCTTATTGCCCTTAACCTTAACCCCCTTAACATAGCGAATAATGTATGTACACAGGAGTAGCGCGTCAGGCCAGCCAGCGCAGTAGATCAGGCAGATCATAGAATATGCGATGTTTGGAGAGAGGACAGGTCAGCGACTCAGTTATATTGACACGAATAAACTAATAAACCGTCTAGTAAACCGTTTACTAAACCGTCAGATTCGGTTTTGCCGAGTGCTCACATCACTCAATCCGCTCAATCACTACACTATCTGCAGCTCTGCAGCCCAAAAAGTTCCCAACATGATCGCCAAAACCGGCGGGTAATATAATTATCCAATCCTGAATATATATACAGAATTAATTATCATCATCGCGTCGAACGTACAAGTTTAAATTCGAGAGGTTATGTGGCTAACCTATACAGGGTGTCTCATTTTAATGGCCCCACCAGAATTTTGCGAACGACCAGATTTTAATATTTTATTTATTTTATATTTTGAGAAAAATATGATTCAGATAAAAGCTGAAGGGGGTGGAGGGGGTCATTCAGTGGTACCAAAGAGCTTGACCTTGAACTCGATTGTCAAGGTCATTTCAAGGTCAAAGTCAACCCCACCGACCCTCGGCGCGCTTCGCTCGCAAGTTTTATATACCTTATTTTTCGGCGTGTTAAACTTATCGACACTCGTGAATATATCGGCAGTTTTACTCCCTCGATACATAAAATACTATATTTTAATCGGCGCGAAATCGAGCGAGAAATATAACGTGCCAGTGACGCCAGTGTGTTAAAAATATCGATCACTTAAAACGAGTGTGATTGTCCCGCACTCGCTTCGCTAATTGTGCGTGTCAAACTATATTAATTGCTAAGCCCACACGCAAAATGTATCTCTTATACAGGGTGATCCAAAAGTCCCGGAACAGCGAAATATCTCAATACAGGGTGATCCAAAAGTCCCGGAACAGCGAAATATCTCAGCGGGAGTGCATTTTTGGGGAAAATGTTAAATACCACAGTTTAAGGATTTTTCCCTGGCTATATTTAACGGTACCATTGAATTTGACCTTAACTATGACCTTGAAGGTTATTTCAAGGTCAAGTTTATTTTTTTTAATGGAAGCCCCTATTTTGATCTCGGATTTTATTAAAAGAGCGAAAAATTTTACTTTCAAAACGATATTTATCCGATATTTTCAACAAGGTCATGGGAAGATCCCAGTAATAATTCCCATATGGGATCCCATATGGGAATTATTACTGGGATCCCAGGTGGGAAATGTCCCATATGGGAATTTTTTTCCCACATGTATTTTCATACAATAATGTCTACTACGAAGCCAGACATCGTACGTGAAAATTGGAAATGCAAAACATGTGAGAAAGTATAATGTACTTAATGATAGGAATTACCCACATAGCAATTTGTTACCGAGATGTCTAAAAGATATCTAAAAGTTGTCTTGATAAAGATATCTTTAAAAAGATGTCTAAAAGATATCTAAAAAT
>JAPYZR010007670.1:0-16105 GCA_030522945.1 Trichopria nigra | reverse complement strand
ATGCTTGATTCATCTTACATGTCGAAACATGTTGTATTCTTGATATTTATTGTTTGTAATTTTTATTATTATCACCAACATAAACATGTTCAGAAACATTGTTATGGTTTCTTTCATTCATTATGTCAAGAAGTAACCGGAAGCGCTTGTTTGTTATCTTGATGCGTATATAGTTGTTTTGTTTTTTTTGTTATTGCTTTTGTTATACATATACGTATTACGCTGGCAAACTCAAGCTATCGGCAGGTTCATGTACGAGACGACAACATGTCATTGAACACACGGCCGCCTGTCATCGGAAGCCGACCTCCACAAACTAATCGTTATATAAACGATAAACACCCCAAGTAATCCCGCTCATTAATGAAGATACAAAATTCTCGCTTTTCGGTGTAGGACAATTTGTTGATTTAATTTTACTCATCGTACTGCATATACATAAAATATTATATGATTATTTATAATAAAAGGGAAAAGCCTAGGATTATATTTAGGGTTATTTATTATATGAACAATGAGATTTCTTGAGATTGAGAAACATTAAATTATTTTCTGATTACAATGATTCAAATAACCAAAGTGCCAAAAGATGTCGACATGTTCGAACTGTACAGCCAATCGGAAGTTTCCATTATTTATTTATTTATTTATGGAATTATACAATATGGATAGAATCCATATTTTTTATTTTGATATTTTAGCCTTGAGCTATTTGTTCGATTGCAAAATATAAACCTAGTAGGAATTCAACATCAGATCGTTATGATTTTAAGAATAATTTGTTAAGAGTTGGCTAAAAGTGACTTTGACAGCAGCCAATTACTTCAAATTAAATATGTACGTGAATATGCTTAGAAATGTATCATCATATCCTTATATCTAAAGGCTAAATATTTAATATTTTTGTTATTGAAAATTGTTTAATGTGGTATCTGTTTTAACAGTACACAAGGAAGGATTAGTCATTCGCGAAAACTATTCCGTTTATTGTTGAAAAATATACACTTGTAGTAAATGAACTGTTTTTTAATAATATTAAAGGTTTAAAAATGGCCAACACAGTTAACACAATTGTCGATAATAAATCTACATTGTAGATCCTTACCTCCTCAGGGGCTTCTATTAATTTCTATCATTCATTATATTTTTGTATATTTTTAAATTATTTTAATAACTTTCGATTATTTATTATTTTTGTATATTTTTTAATATAAGCCTCTGAAGGAGGACCTGCCGAAAGGGTCGAAATGTAGATTTATTATCGACAATTGTGCGAACCGTGTTGACCATTTTTAAACCTTTAATATTATTCCATTAACGTTTCGCATCCTGCAGGAAATACACTGCCTCATTCCTAGGAATCCACAGTTGTGTTGTAATCTCACGTATTATTTCAAGAAAGCGTAGGCGTTATAGGTCGATCGAACGAAATATATCTACAAGTCGTGTACTCGTAATTGAATCGAGCTGAGCGTATAACTCGGCGGTACCCGAGTTATGTATATGTATATAGCCTGCGACGTTGTGCCAGGTTATGGTATAAATCAGACTATCCGAGGTTGATACGAAGAAAGGCCAACCGTGACATAATAAGGGTGAAAATAAGCTGAATTCGTAGAATGTCGGATATTCACTTCGTCACCGGGAAACCTGATTTATTTGTAAATTTATTTATTTTTTTATTAATTATCAGGAACTCGGCACAAATAAGTCGCACGGCCATCATTTTCTATATTGTTACTTTGACATGAGCGACAATGCTGTCAAGGATAGCTTAGATGACATAAAAAGAATATATGCATGTAAATACCGTTTATACACTGCGAGACTTTTTATATCAATATTTCTTAAATTGCGTATGAAAAAGTGCAATAAAAAGTACGACTTTAGGGATATTCAAATAAATCCTACGATTATAGGAAGTTTTGTTGTTTTTATAGAAATGACTGCAATTTAGTGTATGAAGATATATCTTATAATGTAATTCAGATAAGATTTATTTTTATACGGGAAACGCAAAGTCACTATCATCGATATACGACCACTTAATATATTATCAATCCAATCATCCTTAATATTGTTCTTTTATAATATCTGGTTTAAAGATGAATAATTAACTTTACAATTCTTTTTGGATTTTTTTGCAAGTACCTATAATGGGGAATTTTTCACTTTATACTGTTGTTGATTAGTTTATAAATTCCTATAGAAAGAATGTTATGTAAACTGTTTAGCATTAGCATGAATGATTGTTAAAGTTAATCGGAATCTTTTCTGTATCTACAGATCCTGTTATGAATGTCTTCTTATTTCGATTCAATAAAATGTGTTGTGTAAAGTAAAACGTCTTACCGTGGTCGTGAATTGTTCTGTGCATGTGACTTATTGAAATACAACGTTAAAAATGTTTAATATAAAATGACATTGCATTTATATATATACTGCAATGCCATTTTAATATATAGATATACAATATTATTCAAATAGTCTCGTAAATTTATATGTTGCCCGAAATCGTAGACAATTTTCCCCTAAAATATTAAAGTCCGGGTTTTTTAAACAGACATCAATAACGAACAGTATACATAAACAACATGACACATGTTATGCGTAGTCTTGTCAAAATGTGAACCATAGTTGTGTCTAGATCTAGAAATTAAACTGTTAGTAGTTTTAGTCGTAGTTGCCCAACGTAGTAGTAACCTTTATCGTCACCTTTGTTCATCAATGAAATGAAAAATTATCACGTCAAACGCATCAATGACATCAGGCAAGCGACATTTCAAAACACCGAGTCGATCGTCGCATTCTTGACACGGAAGTGTCGCTATATTAATTATGGTAATGGCGCGTATTTTCCATGGAGAGAAAAAAAAAAACGAAAAAGAAAAAACAAAGTTCGCTTCCCGAATAAATTTGCATGCGCATAAAATTATGTGCGGCGTTACCAACGGCGGATAATAACGGTATTTGGAATATCGCTTGCTGATGAAATTGTAAAAAAGATTGCGTCTTTAGAAACATTAGAATAGAGCAGTTGTGCACTTGACACTGATTTGTCAAGAACTCCGTGTATCGCGGTGAACACGATGGATGTAGTGTGCTGTGAGGTTAGGGCGCAAAATTCGTTTGTTGCATTATTTAATGTTTGGTATAGAGTTGGAAAATACTTTTTTCATACTACCTTGATACGCCAAAGTGATACGAGAATACCTTTGTAACACACACACACACGCAGACACGTGTATGTGTGTGTATAAGCACTATTAAAATTACGATTTCATATTTAGCTCAATTCACGCCTGTCAGTGAAATTGCACTTGTAATATGATCGTTTCCAAATTGAATCGTATGTTTAATAAAGTGCTAGGTTTTTCTCGAGTAAGTGCACACGGCGTGTCTTGACCTGTCAGAACTAAGTGTCGACAGCGAAAGTCTTAAGCAGAACTTTCAACTCACCTGTAATTCGTTTTTTCAGGTACTGTCTATGAGCGAGGAGCTCAGGCGAGCTCTTTACGCCAACAGCGTCAACTCCCTGGACACCGAAGTAATACCACCCGAATTGGTTGGTACCACCGAAATCCTGAGCGACGATCACCGGGACCACCTATGCCGCCATTTGCCGGCGAGAGCGGAAGGTTATCTCTGGACTCTTGTCTTTAGCACGAGCCAGCACGGTTTTAGCCTGAACAGCCTGTACCGGAAGATGGCTAACGTCGAGAGTCCGATTCTCCTGGTCATCGAGGACACCGAAGGAAACGTAAGATTATTTATTTTCATACTGACGCATACGTAAAAAAAAGTATTGATTCCGTAAAGAAAATTAAAGAAGTAACGTAGGGAAAGTAATCAATCTTTTATTCTTGTTTTCAAAATTCAATTCTGCGGATGATGTAAATAATGCTCGTCTACATTTCGTAAGATTTTATACGATAAATCGTTGTTTTCTTTTCATTGAACAACGAAAATGATCGAGATTCTTAATATTCACATATTTCATATTTCATCTTAAAAATCAACACCGTACGGCTCGCGGATCATAAGATGTTATGTCAGAGATTTAACTTAATATAGATTGGAAAAAAAAACATGTTATTTATAGCTGAAACAGTCAGTCTGAAAATATAATGACGATGTGCAACAATCGGCTCAGCGGCAAATAAAGATGAATCAGAATTACTTGTTTTTGCCAATTAATGAATTTTGGCAATTGTCGTAGTGGGTCTTATAGTACAATTGATCATTGTCCGTGCCTGAATCACAAAACAATTGTGCAATGTAATGCTCAATGCAAACGTCAAATTCAATTCGATTTCTAACTGGAATACGAGCACTGAAATCGCCTCTGCTTACTTATTTAAATTTCCCTGTAAAATTAGATGTTGGCTATATTTATATAAGGAGGCTCAATCGTGTCAATGTCGAAATTTATATCTTACATTTACGGAAATTAGACTTTTGTCAGCAACGTTGCGAATGATGTTAACGATACGATTGTATCCTAGCTGGACTAAGAATAATACGATTTACATTAACAAAAAAAATAAATAAATAAATAAATAACAGCATATTTCAGTTGTGAGCCTTACAAAGAAGTAAGATTCACATTAAACATTAAAGTTACACCTATACAGAAGTTTGAAAAATCATATTTTTGATTTTAGGTATTTGGGGCCTTGACATCGTGCTCGCTTCGGGTTAGCGACCATTTCTACGGAACGGGCGAATCATTACTATTCAGGTTCACGCCGAGGTTCCAAGCCTACAACTGGACTGGCGACAATTTGTATTTCATCAAGGGACACAACGAAAGCCTGGCTATTGGCGCCGGAGAGTGAGTATCTTCAATATTTATACGGGCAAATAATTTGCAATTTGTGAATTTGGTGATATTAACATTAGATTCGTTGATTTACAGCGGAAAATTCGGATTATGGCTTGACGGAGATCTGTACCAGGGAAGGACACAATCGTGCAGCACGTATGGCAACGACCCACTGGCACCGCACGAAGACTTTGTCGTGAAGACGCTTGAATGCTGGGCCTTCTTATAGGATACGGCTCCGTTCCACCCATCAATGACTTTACAGCCGCCAAACCTAACCTGAAAGCACCCAGGGACAGCGGCTCGTAACGAACGAATCCGCAGCACCGTTTAAACCAGGAGAGATCAGTGAAAGACTAAATCGTTACAGTGCCGAGAAACGGTTGTTGTGACACGGGCGTTCGACACAAATACCCAGTAAAGCGCGTGCACGCGCGCGCGCGCACACACTCAAACACGAAGAAACACGACAAACAAACATGTAAACACGTTTACGAAAGAACCAAGTCGGAAAAGAGAGGATAGCAAGACGGAAATGTAACCAGGAGACATAAGAAGAAGAAGAAGAAGAAGAAGCGGCTGCCAATACCGAGACGGAAGCTGCGGCCACTATGGAGGAAACGAAAGAGGCAGGAGAGACGAGAAAAGCGCCATCGAACGCTGTCATATTCTCGATCTCGTCGCGATAGCCTCGGCTCACATAGACTTTATTCGAACGTTTAGACCATTACTACTTTCTTTGTTTTTGTTCTCGGTTTTTCATCTTCTTTTTTTATGTTAGGCTATTTATTTTATTATATGATTTTATATGTATGCATATGTAATTGCGTTGCCGCTAGTCGCCCCCTTCGATGATTTATTGGCGGAAGGGGGCGCGCCGATTGTTTTATACTTCGATGCTTGTCGCTTCGAATCGTATGCACGGAGAGCAGATCGTAAGTAAATGTCGAAAGTGTCCTATCCGCGTAGGCGCGATACGGACAGTCGCGAAACGCCGCCGTTCGTCGATCGATGACACTTTGAAAATTCGCTACGACGAACGGGGCAAGGAAGCTCCCCGACGCTACTCGAAACCGAAACGCAAAACTAACCGTTTGTTGATGTGTAGATAATGTAGATAGTAAATGTAAATATATACATACATACATACATATATATACATATATATATATATATACATAATATCACGAGCGTGTTGCAGCGATTAATATTGAACGCGCTACGTGTACGGAGGGAGGAACATTGTTTACGCCGACAGGACATGAATACATACACGCCTTTCACACACACTTGAAATCACATATATGCGACGCGTAGAAGACGTGCGCGTTCGAAGCGTCGTACTCGCGCGTTCGATGATACCGTGATTCACGAAGAGGGCGGTGGAAGAGCGTCGAGATGATCGATCAAGGCGGATGGATGATTCGTCGCTCAGCCGAGCACGTACATGATGCAGATTTCTTTCGAAAATCCGCTTGGAGGTTCTGTCATTTGTCTGCGATTACGATCCGAGTGTTCGTTCGTCGCTTTAGGACGACTCTCGCGATTTACTCTACGATTTCGCTACTCAAAAAAAAAAAAAAAAAAAAATACTGCAAGAGCCTAATAGATAACGAGTATAAAAGAGGAGGCGTTTCATGGCGAAAACAAAAAAGAAAAACGGCGGGAACGTCTAGATTTTAGAATATTACGCGATTCGACGGTTTCGATGCGCGAGCGACTTTTTCGAATGCGAACTTTTGGGCCGGGGGGAGGGAAGGTGGTAGGGGGCAGCGAAATCATTCCTTAAGATCTTTTTCGAGGCGAATTTTCTAAGGCGCGCGCTACACCGTTCTCGTTAAGACTCTCGCGATTTATCCAACGCACACGCATTCGATAAAAGCATGGCGAACAATGGCGGAGGCGGGACTGAGGCAAACGGCGCATTGCGATACTTTGAAAGAGGAAGAGAGAGAGAGAGAGAGAGAGAGAGAGAGAGAAGAAGCGCACCGGCGATGGGGTCATTTTTTTCCAGTAATACGAATTCAGACGTGCGTAGAGTTATCACGAGCGAATAGCGTAGCCCTGTGTAGGTGCGATTTTAACGAAGCTACGACACACACGCGACCCGAGAACTTTTATAATAGAGAAACAGATAAAACAAGAAATATATATATATATATGTACATGTATATGTACATGTATGCGTGCACACGTATTGCCGATATAATCTTAGATACAGCGTACATGCATACACGTACATGTGCATGACGGTAAAATCAGAAAGCTTGCTAGCGTAGTTTTGGACGAGGGTGCACACTGCATCGCCGAACATGCGTCGATGCGCTTAGTACTGTCTAGCGTACGTAGGTGATCTAGACGTGCTCTTGTGATACCGAGTCGCTCCCTGATGCTTTATCGACGCGCTACGGATCCCGAGCGTTGTTCAATTTTATATATAATACTGTCGCGCCGAAGCGAGGGACTATTATTATTATTATTTCATTCTGCGGCAAAGTCAATTCGGGAAGTGTTTCGCGACTCCGATGCTGACTCGGTAAATGAAAATGAATCGAGCCTTAATAGTTGTTCTGGAAATTTTTGTCTCTCGATGATAATTTTATTATTAGAGTGTAATGTTTTTTTATTGTGTAACGATATATTAATGAAAAAAGACAAAAAATACAAAAACAAGATGAATGAAAATATTAAAAGATGTTTCAATGGTACACGTTAGTTTGATTAGAGACTTTCATTATGCTTTTGTCGAATAAACTCAATGACACTCCCCGAGGACATTTTTAAGGCTCACGCCTAAACCGGTATTCCGATGCTTCAGCTTAAGATTGCGCTTTAACGATTGCAATGAATTCGCTTCTGATTGAAATCTCACATCAAGGACTGTGCTCGAATACTTGTGATGCTGCATCTTAACGAGTTTATTTTGCCACTTTAACCGTATTAAAACGTGAGATTAAAACAAGTATCAATGCTTTCCAATCTTTGTAACGGTATAATATAAAGTTAAATATTACAACGCTTAAACCTCCGAAATCAACGTTGGATTCGTTTTCATTGACATTGCTGAAATAATTGAGGGATGATTAGAGTGACCGAGTACGCGTCGCGCTATTGACTCGAGTTCCGTGCGAAAAACGTTTGATTTATAATAAATTTCAAACTTGAATGAAACATTTAACGGGGTTGCATTCACACTTTTGCGGGTACTGTTGAGGTAAAATAGAAAATAATAAAAGATGTGCGCTCTGGTTCAAATGTAGCTCGGAGATTTAACGTTAAAGTCGACTTTAAGAATTCTACTTGTAAGCACTGAATAACGTTGAAACATAAATATAGATCTGAACTTGTAGGATTATACCGAGGCTTCGGATCTTAATGGTGAACTTTCGAGTTGGATTTAAAGTTAATGTTATATTAAGGCATCTCGATGAAGGCGGAACGATGCCGTAGATGGTACTGACGATTGCGCACGAAGTTGTTCGTTAAAGCTAAATCTTAAGTCTGCACTTATTTTAGACTCGAGTATACGCTGAACGATTGAACGCGTAGTAGAATCAGCAGCAGTAACGGATCCGGGAGCGCACATATCAGCACAGTAAGACCTTAATCGGATAATGAGTAAAAACACCGTGCGTTAACAAAAATGATTATCGTGCTACTGCCTCTAAGCACTATATAGACGTAGAAGATCATCAGACGTGAATCGACTATAAATCGTGGTCTTATTTCCGAATCGCGAGTATCCGCGGAAGGGCTGGGAAAGGAGAAGGGATTATCCGATAATAACGACGTGATATTGCTGTACTGGACAACGATTAAGTGTTTAATCAATGTAACATTCATATTCGATGTTGCCGAGACATTCGACGCGAAACGCTTTAAAGAACCGCGAAAGAACAACTGCGCATAGAGGACGCGAAAATACCTTTCCTGTTCCTTCGTTATTCGAAATCGGTTGTGTAGAGTGGCCTCGCTTTACAAGCATTTAGACGGTTGATATATACATAAACATATACCTCGGGACGGATATGCGCAGGTAAAATCGTCATCTGCAAGTTGCTATCGAAAGGACGATTGTTGGGTACGATAGGATGCGTAAAGGCGTTGAAGGACAAGGACTCTGTCAATGAAGCCCCTTATGGTTTGTTTCCATTGACTGTTCGCGTTTTCTTGTTTCGGCCGAGCGCCTTGGAAGGCACTTTTGCAATGAAGCGTTTTAGTCCCAGTTTTCGCGTTACGTCAAATCATCATACACCGGTTTAATGGATGTTAAACGTATATAGATGATTGCTTATTATTAAAATAAAAGTTTCGGAGAGGACTAAATCGCTTGTCGATGCGAACGGTGCTTTCAGGATGCGATTAACGTTGGATTATCAGGAAGGAAAGACGAGCGAAATGAGCGTTCGAAGAGGGCTTTCTTGGACAGAGTATTCACGCTCGGAATTGTAATATCGCGGACGTGGTGAACCTTTCGTACATTGTCAATTAGATTCAGACTGACCGCAGGGATTCAACACGAATAAAAAGACACACCTCGATGTTTCGGTGTTTCTAGTCTTTAGTCGTGAAGTGTTGTCGTTCTTACTGGTTGTAGTGGAAATACCAAGCAAAACTAAGAAAACCACGAAGTAAAACCCTCTAGGGAAACTGCTCTACGTTTTAGCGGCTAATGTTGTATACGGATCGACTATAGTTTCCGCGAGCATCCGACGATCAGGTACTATATAGTATTTTACGTCAGTCTCGTTTCACGCGACTTTAGATTGAAGGGAGCCAATGTTACTAAACAGAAGTAAACTTAAAAATATACATATACATATATACATACATACATACATATATGTATATGTAGATAAAATGACACCCTAATTAAACAATGAAAGAAACGCGTGCGAGATCCCACTTTTTTTTTCAATGGAATCTCGACTGACCTACCGACATGTAACAACTCACGGTGTCGATAAGAATCACGTAAGTAGCGTTTTAGTGTCCTCCCCTACAATAGAGAGAAACGGCATTTTTCTTAGCGAATCGCGAAATTTTCACACTGCGCACTGTACCGAAGATGCTGGTGATCTGAAATGTTCTTAACTGTTGGAAGTCGTCGATGCTCAAGCTAAATAATGTTTCTTGATTATCATTGTTGTTGTAACGTGGTTGTAAACAAAAAGGTATAAGCAAAACATTCCATTTCAATGAGTATATACATGAAAATGCATCTCAAAGTTTATTTTAGGGATTTGAGAATTAATGCTGAACTTTGTGAGACTCGAAGCTTCAACTTGTATACTTTGAATGGCAATAACATAAAATATCAACAATTTCAACAGTTACGAACATCTCAACTGACATATAAAGCATTAGAAACGCATTCAATGTTACTTTAGTTATTTTCGCTTGTCGCAAGCTCCTCGAAGAAACTTGAAACGAGTTATCGATGTACATTTTATTAGAACGTTCTTTGCGTCAATGAAATTAATCGCATTAATTGTTGATTATCGTGTTTTATAAATGTCAATTATAATCGTTTCGGGGAGAATAACTTCGGTACTTCATATTATTCAGTGTTTAGTGATTCTTTGAAAAAATATTTTTCATAGAATGAGCGTTTCGCTATAGTTTCTACAAGACAAAGTTACAAATAGAAGAAGGAATCTGCACGTGAAAAAGTGCATCGCGTCATGTTGATTCACGCCCGTAAAATAACATACAAATAGAACCGGCAAAAAAATATAGTGGCATTTCTACGGTCCAGCAAAATATTTCTCTTTGTTTCGCAAATTATGCTTCACACGTTCGGACTCGAAACAATGATTTCGCAGCTTGCACTACGGAAAATTCGATAATTCAAAATTTCATCCTTTTTCGCCCTCATGTGTTTTGGAAGAATAAAAAAAAAAAAAAAAAAAAAACTAGTGCACAATTTGCACGCGATGCACGTTTTGTCGTGTGTCGCGCTTACGGACTACCAGGAGAAAAGTTTCTCTGGACCAATGAAAACAATTTTACACTTCTATAAAGAGTAGCTCTATTGGATTAAACAGCTACTTAAGTGGTGCGCATCTCTCTACCTCTAGCCCCGATCACTTGCTATACAACAACAAAAAATGCAAAAAAACAAAAAAAAAAAAAAAAAAAAAAAAAAAAAAAAAAAAAAAATGAGAAAAACTTCTAACTGTGTAAGTGTTGAATATAATAATCGAATTCGTATCGCTGTTAGAAAGACGAGATGTTTTTGGGATAAGCGTTGCGGAAGGATGCAGCGAGAGATGTTGTTTCTTGTACAGACAGGATATAAAAGATTGTACTCGACAAAACTGGGACTAACAATAAACCGAATTGTGCGTAGGCGGATGCCGTCAAATGTGTGCCAGATCATACTTCATGCGCGATTGAACATTTAGAAGCTATTTTAATTAAACGTCAGTCGCTAGAAGATTGCGTCAAGGTGTGCATGAGGCGTGATTCGAGCACCGTGCTCTCTTGCCATATGCTCGTTCCTTCAACTCACGTTTTGCACACGCTTCATTTTTCGAAAATGCTATTTTGAATAAAAATGATCGACTAGTGGAAAAAAATGTCAAAGTGTGCGCAAAATGTGACGTTATTATAGTGGTTTAGAGAAGTGCTAAGTGCTGCATCTCCTCAGATTTCGACTCACCGTTCGATATATAAATCGTTTTAACACTGTGCGTATATAACTGTGACTGTAAACGGAATTCCACGGGAGAATAACGTACGTTAACAAAGCTTGCATCGAAGCGTGAATCGGAGATCTGATGGGTATACCTGATGGTAAGGATATTAGCCGCAAGCGCGATTAAGTGTCGATTTAGCGATTTGCGCACGCCTATCGCGTGCATCGTGCTATATTTCTCAGCTATATTACAATAATTAGACTGGTCGTGTTGAAGTTTTGTTTCTTAATGGTGAATAAACGTGCCAAAATATTTTATAGAAATAAAATATTGCGCGTAAAACCGTCAAAATATTATAATGTATTCAATAATGATGATATATTTCGTATAATTGTTGGAAAGTACGGTATTATTTTAAGGTGTAAATGCGCGTTGTTCATATATATATCGAGTAAAATTATTGTACTGCCATTCGACGTCAATATATTATGTTGTGAATAATCGACTAAACGAGTAGCTCGTGTTACACGAACGCGTCGCGTCGTTATTGTTAAACAACGTTAATGTCGTATATAGAAGGAGAAATTAAACGTTTTTGCGATTCGATATATTTCCACTGTTTATTGCTCATTTATTATTGTATTGGCGCGTGTCGCTTAAAAAGTTCAGTGTCAAAATATAGCATCGAGTGACGTGTTACGTCTCGCTCTTTGCGAAACATATTCTACTCTACTTTTCTTACAATTATATGAATAAAAAATATGTAGTTCAGTTCGACCGGTCGCGCAGAAATGAAAACTCAAACGATCAACATCGCTCGCTGCATAGTCGCCGGATCCGGATGCAAAAACTCAAAAGTCACATCCTCCTAGAGAACCTATAAAACATCCAAAATACTTGGTCTTGAAGTTTCCTTCGGGACGCCCTTGAACGAATCTCTCTCATACACATACACGCGATTACACTCACATTCCGTAGAACCCAATGTGCCGAAACGAGTATATCGAAATCTCGATTGATGGAAAGCCGTCCGCGGGGAGAGTCGTAAATTTCCGATGTTTTTAATGTTAAACCCGAGATTCTGAAATACTACATATTTTTCTATAATATTTCACGTGTACATTGTAAATGTTTAACATCTAATTTCTTTCTTCGTGTAAAAGTAACAACTGAACCCAAATCTCTGGTTATACTCAATCTAATCTTTGCAGCGGTTGCTGCAATATATTAAACGCTACAATTGTAATGTGATGTTTCGATTTTTTTCTGTCATTTAGAACAACATTACAATGCTGAAGCTGTCAAGATCAGTTTCAATCGTGTTTATTCAGATATAAGCCAGGACGAAATCAGTACAAAGATGAGAGGAGGACACAGCGGGAAATTTACGACCCTCTCGCACGGAGGCGCTTGTGCATTTATGTCGCACTTGTGCATATCGCGAGTAGAATGTTTTTCGGAACACGAGTAGGATAAAAAAAAAGACAAAAAGTGAAAACCGCGCTGGTAGCGAGTTTCGCGAGTTTAGGGAGTCGTAGCCGCAGCGCTGTGATGGAAAAGCGAAATGCATACAGCAAATTTTGTGTACAAAAACTAAATGACAAAAATCGGATAAACAGAAAATGTATGTGTGCGTGTACATGCATGTATATATATATACATATATAAAATATATCGTACATATACGTGTATCGCACACTTGCGAGTGTGGGCACACGTATGAAGAAAAATTATATTAGCTACTGTCTAAAAAGAAAACAAGAAGCGCATATACACTATTAACTGTAATGACGTATATATACATACATACATCAATAACAAGAATGAATACAACGTACGTTCTATACCGATATGTATTGTACGACTCGCGTGGAAGGAGTATAGAAGCGTTTTAGTCAAAAACAAAACAAAACAAAACAAAACAAAGAAAAAGAAATTGAAAATGGCGAGAAAGATGTAGGAGGACGATGAAGCATGCAACAGGCCAGTCAATATGAGTTTACGATTAATATTCAACAAAAGTGTTGTTACTACGTGTTGCGAATGACGCGGTGCCGACAAGTTACACGAAAAAGTGCTGTAAGGCGGGGTGGCGATTTATTCCTGGAGTTTGAATAATAAAGATACATAAATTATAAGTAACGACCCCAAAAAAAGAAAAGAGCCGCGCACTCGTAGCGCAGCTCGACATTGTTTCACCCTGAAGTGACTATGCTGTGCGTTCTATACATATGTACTGTATATGAAAAAGAAATATATAATATACATAAAATATAATATATATTATTGAGGATTTGTTTATTTCAATTCGCATTTGAATCTATAGAATCAATTGGTTGCATGTAAACCTTCCCTTCGATAAAATTAATACTCGTTTTTAATTTCATTAAAAATTTCTTTATTTTTTTATTTATTTTTTTTTGTTTCTTGAGTAAATTGATTAATGTATATATATATATATTGAAATTTAAAAAGATCTTTTAATTTGAATCTGCTATAATCTTTATATCCATGCTTTCCAAAAGATCTGTATCCAGTTCGTCGATTTTGCCAAGGTTTCTTCATCGGGATTATGCTAGATTAGATCGTGTATAGAACAACGATAACGCCTTCAACAACAGAAGCCTGACAGATAGATCCAACAGCTAGGTTGGTTTGGTGATAACGTCTTGTTTCCTCAAATATGATATTTCTGATGCAGCATAACTTCTTCAAGAAGAAGAAGTTCCTCGCACGAGGAACAGGTGCGAAATACAATCGACAATTTTCCATTTAATAATTCTTCTTACAAATTTATTCTGTCTTGTATTATCTTATTATAGCCTAATTTATGAAAGAAAAAAAAACGAAAAAATAATCAAAATTTTGTAATTAAACAAACATAATTTATCACATTCAATTGTATAATTAAGTAACAATAGCTTAACATATTATTAAATTAAAACATTATAAATTTAGTCGTCATGGGCTTTACAATCGACTGTAATAAGATTCGTGTACCACCATATCACTTGTAACATCTCTCACAGATCTGCATCCTAAAACAATAGATTGCGTTTTTTACTATATTTTAAAAATATTAATATTTTAAAAAATGTATTGAAATTTATAAATTATGCAGACATATCGTCATCCTTTGCTCATATTAGGTTGACCGATGTAGAATATTATAAAAGTTCATATGTTCTAACATCGTTTTTTTCTATACAGCAAATGGTTACTCGGACGAAAAAAAATTTTAAATGCATACTTGTATTTCACTGAGAGAATTACACATAATCTGAATGTAGTTTACCTGTTAACGCGATGACATTGTCTATTTCGTTTCGCATAATTTTGAGTACGGCTTTTGCTCCCTCTTCGCCTCCATGTGTTAGGCCCCAAATCATTGGTCGACCGATAAATACCTTTAAATATGAATATTAAAAGAACTTCAAAGAGGAAAATATTTACTTATACCTATATAGATATATTAACATTTTATTTACGGGAGAAAATATTGATATTACGTTCTCCACATCTAAAAAAATATAAAAAATAAACTGAACTACTAAAAGAGACTCACTCGCAATATAACCAAAATTGATAGGCTCGTTATTAGGACCCCCTAATATATTTCAAGATGTTTCATATTTTTCAATACGAATTCCACTCGCGAACATAATATCAATAAAATTCAGTACCTGATTTTTTGTTAACCTCGGCCATCAGTTGCAAAGATACTAACATTATAATGGTCGCGGGATGGGACTTTTGTATGAGGTACGTCTTACAAGACACTCATTTCATCAAATATTTTAAACGAAATTAGTTAGATGACACCTCCTCAAATGGAAATTCGAAAGTGCTTACTCAAGTGCAAAAATTACTACTTTTAATATAAAATATATTAAAAAATTAGTGGACACTATTGTCGCACTTCATTTCATAAGTGAACCAACTTCAATTTTATGAATTTAATAGGGGGAGAATTTTTCATTCCGACATCATATCTGTGGAGAAAGTAGAAGAACTGCAGAAGACATTCGTCCAAATACATCACGTTAAATGGTCAAGTATATGACTTCAAGAGTGAGATTAAAATTTCTATTATACCCAAAAGAATAAATCCAATTTTATCATAATTCATCATAAAGTATTATAACATCGTAGGCTTACAAAGTTTCATGAAATTTTTATTACCATCTTGGCGCCTAATGCAAGGGCTTTAAAAACATCCGTCCCTTGAGTGACTCCACCATCCAGATACACTTCAACTTTACCATTTACTGCTCTAACAACTTCTGGCAACGCTTCAATCTGAAATAATTATTTATGTATTTCATGAAAGTTTATTAAAATTCTAAACTTCTAAGTAAATATACTTATATATAAGGTAATATTTAAACACACCTTATATATGAGTATTTACTTTTTTATATGGTAACTTAGGGTTATAAAAATGATTTATTGACTATTTTATTAATGAATCATTCATTTTCATGAGGATCTTAGAGGGACAATAATATCTTTTTTCTATCTATATGTCACTTGCAATATTTGTTCGAGACAATAATTATTTTTGTTAAGTTGCTTTCAAATAGATTTGTAAAATGTGAATATTTTATTTGAAATAAATAATAAATATATCTTATTATCG
>JAPYZR010007669.1:0-10169 GCA_030522945.1 Trichopria nigra | reverse complement strand
CCTTTGATGAAATGGAATTGACATGTCGATTCCAGGTAAGGTCAGACGTAATTATTACACCCAGATCTTTTACGTGAGTGGAATACGGTATTACGTCTGGTCCAACAATGATTGATGGCAGGGTAAGGTCTTTGATGGTATCGTGTTTATCACTATAATAAACAGTATAGGTCCGAGACTCGAACCTTGGGGTACACCGGAAGATTTTTACTCGGGATTTGATGTTACGCCATCTAGGCCAATTATGGCGTGAGCACGACCTGTCAGGTATGAGTGTACCCATCTCACTGATGATTCCTCGAAGCCTATGTCACGGAGACAGGTTAAAATGACAGAATGGTTCAAAGAGTCGAAGGCTTTCGAGAAATCGAACAATACTAGTATAGTGACTGACCCATGGTCGATACCCAATCGCACATCATCCCTGAGGTGTAACAAAGTTGTTCGAGTGCTATGGAATCGACGGAAACCACATTGTTTAGCATGCAATAGTCGGTTTCTTTCTAGGTATTTAGTGATTTGATGAGTGACAAGGGAATCAATGACCTTGGCGAGGTGAGGAGGATTAGTGATTGGACGGGTGTCTGACGGGCTTAAGGGGTTCGGGATTAAGTGGTATGCTATACGATGATATCTAAATGGATGGAAAGTTACCGGATGCAAGCGAGAGATTGAAAATGGCTGTTAAGAATGGTGCGATGCTTGAAAAGGTGGACTTAAGATGTTCAAGTGGCAGATGATCAGGACTAAGACCACGAGATTTTAATTGAACTATGTTAAGATTGTGGAGTACTTCATGTTGAGTCAATGGAGAGAACGAGAATGAAGGATGCGAATTTGGCAGAGGGCGTTGCATGATGTTACTGAGTGCAGGTATGTCGCATGAAAGATGTGAGGACGTTGGGTGGGAAATGAGGAAGTGCAGACTGGGATGATTGATTTGCAAGTCCTAATTTCCGAAGGCTAGACCAAAGTTTATTCGGGCTAATTTGCTGCAGTAGGAAGTCGGCTAAGTAGCGATTTTTAGCTGCTTTAATTAGATTTTTAATCTCGCGACGCATGTTTCTATATTGTTGGAAAAGACGTGCGTTTCATGTTCGTCTTGCTCGAAGATGCATTTTATCGCGTTCCTTAATTCTAGAACGTAATTCAGGCGTAAGCCACGGAATGGCACGGTGCACGACACGCTTCGTAACGAGTGGCGCATGCAAATTCAAAACTTCGGGGATACACTCATACATAATATTAAGATTATTCACTAGGTCTTTATGATTCAACGGTGTTACAGGAGGATTGGAGGTAGGACCCAGGAGATTAGTATTGAAGTAGTGATAAGAGGTCTTTATTTAAGGCAGTATGGTCGCATTGCAAGAAGTTACGGTAAGTAATAGCCTGCGGTTCAGTATTTAAGTTAATGAATTTGTATTGGATAGTGATGAGACAATGGGCAGCTGGAAACGGAATAGTAGATGTAGTGAAGTTTTTGATCTTATCAAGGTTGTCTACAATGATTACATCGATTTGAGAAGATGAAATCCCAGAATGATGAGTGGGACCGAAAGGTACTGAATTCAACGAGTTTCAAAAATGAAATGTTAAACTTAACTAAAAATTCCGCAAGAAGTTGCCCCTTAGGACGTCGGTAGATGACGATGAATAACAGATTCCTGGAAGCCGATTTGATGTCCAGAAAGAGATATTCGGAGGTATTTATGCTCTCATTGACTGAGCATTCTAAGATATTATAAGATAGGGATTTATGGAGGTAACATATGCGACGCCTCCACCCTGAATAAAACGCGTCTGTCCATCAGCACAAAGTGCCTGTATGACAGCCATACAGGATGAGTCTACAAGAGATGTAAGCCACGTTTCGGTGATTGCCAGAATATGGGTCGAGCAATCAGAGAGCTCTTTCTCTATGTCATGCATATGATTTGAGGATGACATTTTATTGGAAGTACATTGACTAATTAATGCTGTGGTTGGCACACTATATTTTGTAAGTCTTGTTCAGACGCAATCAACAATTCGGGAACGCCCCCATCTTTCCGTACAAAAACGTTGCCGTTTCGCGCCCATACACGTTTATATCCCGCGTATTTAACCATGACCTTGGCTTTCTTGAGTAGGTTGTATATGGATGTCGGCAGGAATTCGTTTATGTGTACGATTTTATCACCGGTGTTTTCATCCGAAAGTTCCGGGAATAAATCTTGTAAGGTAATTTTCCCCGACTTTCGCTTTTCCTCCACGATAAAGTTCCGAACTTCAACAGATTTGAAGTGAACTTTGATGTCGAAATATTGTGCAGTGGTTGGCTGACTGACAGCGGTTGACTACGATGTTGCTGGACGCCGGTATTCAACTTTATGCACGGAAAGGACATCGCTGTTCAAACCCGGAAATTGTAAATGGTTTAACACACGCAGCATAATGTAGTTGTATGTGTAGCGGACTGCTTGCTACCGTAAATATTAACAAAGCAATTCCGATACTTATAAAATATATTTTATATTATAGTTTTAAGAAAATAATATTAACGAAAGTGCGGACTGTATAGGCGGACCGATTTCGTTAATAAACAAAAAATACCAAGAGTATCATAAAGCGCGGGCCGCGTAGAGAGGCTAGACGGACCGCGTAGAAAGGCCAGAACTAAAGAGCACGGTAAATGGTATAAAAGGAGGGACGAGCGCACCGGCAGAGGCAGTCTTTCGCCAGCATCGAGACGGCAAACATCTCCCGGAAGACTCATCAAGGAACTTGCTGCAAAAACAGTTCTATTCAGAACTTAAGAACTTAGGAAATTTTCTGCAATAACAGTTCTTTTCAGAACTTAAGAACTTAGGAATTTTCTGCATAAACAGTTCTTTTAAGAACTCAGGAACTTTCGGCAAACAGCTCGGGTTAGGACCAAAACACGCGGCTGCCAGAAGCGATTCAACGGAGTTCAACGGCGAAGCTACAAGGGCCAGGAGTCACCAGAGTCACCGGGTTAACTCGTTGTCACCTGTTAGGAAGGCCGAGTTAATAACATTGGCTACGAATCACCAGGCATAAAGTTTTACGTAAAGATTGATAGCTACAGCGACAGAGCCCCGCTTCCATTTCCACATGGGAAGGGAGCGCTACTTCTGTCGGATCCGTTTCGAATACGTATGTATTAAGGCATCCGTAGTAAGGGACTTCTATTTCTGCAGGATCCGATTCGAATACGTATACAGTTCGAAATACTTAATACAGGTAGCCGTACTTCACCCCGATCCGGTCAAGATACGACGTAAGGATGCCTTAATAAAATTTCTAGTCGGGTAGGGTATCACGGATTCCGGAACCGTACTGTATCCGAGACGGATAAAAATTTCTAGTCGGTCCAGCTCGCTTCGCTGGCAAGATTGTCAGTTTCGACCCTTCGGGTCCCACGATTAGCTTGGGCCGCAACAATTCCATGTTAATTTTTTTTTTGTCTGGGTCATTCACAGATTAAAGAATGTGCTATATAGATAATCAACTTAAATTTATTGCTTATTGATTTCGTAAATTATTTAAAATACTGAAAATGATCCTTTTCAAACCTTAGGTGTCCATAAGTCGGCAAAGTATTCAATGTTTGTGCAAATTATGAATTAATTAATATAAACTCAGGTCATATTGAGCTCCACTAAACTAAATAACCCCGCCAGGATACCCTCCATTGTTATAAAATCACCTAGTTTTGTCAACAGCCCGGAGTCAAATTTTAAGAAATAATAAATAATTTGGAAAATTTCCATTTGTCATACTGAATTTTATGTCAATGACTTTGAAAATCCTCCCGTAACCAGTTCTAACAAAATTTAAAGTAAATTTTACGTAATTGTTGAATTTTTTCACCTCCTACCATCCCATTTTGATTCCTGGATTGAAATTAATGACGAAGCGATGAGCCCAGAGCAAGGAATACTGATCACATTCAAAGTAAACTTGACGTAACTCAGAACACAGTAAAAATGCTTATATTACCTGGGTTTTTCGTTCCGAATGTCGCCATGGTGTTTGCGGAACTACTCTAATGTCAATCATGGCTTCGGGCAAATAATGCTGGACAATTGAAAAAAAAAATAATTGAACTTTTGGTCGTGAAATAACTATAAAAAATTCATTGTGCTATTTAAAACATTTTGTTGTAGAAACAATCATATCATCAATAATAGCTTCGGGCGAATGAAACGATACGTCGCATAAAAAACGTGTTCAACGGACTTTTCGTACGTGACAAATTTGTAAAAACGTTCCAAATATATGTGGGTTTCCTTCAGGTGGCCATCATATTGTTTTTGAAACAATTCTAAAGTCATCCATTTCTTTGGGCGCATAAAACTGAACGTTTCAAAGGAAAATTCACGTTGATCGGACTTTTCGTTCATCAGATAATTGTAAAATAGCTGAAAATGTAAAGGTTTTTCGTTACGTGGGAAGCCATTTTGTTTTTGAAATCATTCTATCATTAGTCATTGATTCGAGCATATGAAACTGCACGCTTTAAAAAAATAATCATGTTGATACGTCGTTCATGACATACATTGCAGAATGTTAATTCGAAAATGAACAAAAGCTCGAAATTACGTTGAAAAGAGCGATATTCAATTCAAAATACAAACACTTGTGGAATAAAACTATTAAAAGATAAATTAGATATTAAACATCACACAAATGTAAAGAATTTATCAAATCAATCTTTTTAATTGGAATTATGTCATATTCATAGACGAAACAGGTAGATCGGATAACCGAAAATAGAAGAAATATCAATGGAGAAGAAAAAACTTCTCATTATTAAACGTATACATAGAATCAACTGTATTTCAATTTGATTACAATAGTGTAAAAATATTAACCACCGAACACAACACATCAAAAAGAAATAATTTAAAAAATTTACTTAATTCATCGGAAGAGCAAGAACACAATAAACGTTAGATTTAAAAATTCTAAATAACCGGGCATCTATTTAACATTACTTAATTTATAAATATTTATGTTTTTCTTATGTATATCAGTTGCATCTATGAAAGTTTATAAATTTACACTTGTCGATAGACTATAAACTTATTATTGCAGTTTAAAATGTACATTTAAAAAGGTAATATATCGTTATTATTATTACAATCTATAATATACAAAAGGTGTAATGTTCTCAAATATGAACTAGCTTTTTAATTAATTCTAACTTAAAAGGACTTAACGATTTAATAAAACTTTTTATACAGCAGTCAAAATTCAAAATATTTATAAAAATTACCATCTGGTTTATAAAATAACGTTTGAACTTGTGTAATTAATGAATATTGTGTTTTAAACTCTATATTTGTGTACACATGATATGTAAAATATTATAGTTACAAATAAGATTCTGAGGAGGGTTTAAAAATAAAACTCAAACGTACAAGAAGGATTATACCATCTGTATAATCAATGTAACTATCCAACAATAAATAGACAATATTATCTACTATAAAAGTATACTATAACGTTGGAAGTTTTATATACATAACCTTCACGATTTGTATCCCGTAAAACGTATACAGTTCTACGTTTGAAAATGTAGATTATAGCAAAACTTTGAAATATACACTAAAAAAATAATCATACGCAATTATAAGGTAATATAATATTATACTTACAATGTTGAGTAATGTTTATACAACTATGAAAAAAAAGGCTGCTCATTGCACATATTTGCTGAATGTCCCTTTTACAAATATGACCTCTGCGTAAATCCCAAAAATCTTGCTTCGTTCTGTTTTGAAGCGGAAAATTTCTTAATGAGAAACTATTTTTAAGAATTGGAGTATGTTCTTTAACTCTATCCCTCCCATTAAACGAAAATGGATTGAAAGGTATTGGCCAATTCCGAATTGTGCAAAAAAGGAATTCGAAGGAATTAAAAGGAATTCACTTTAATTCCGTCGAATCCCTTTTTTGCACAATTCGGAATTGGCCAATCCCTTTTCGTTTACTGGGCTAATAGCACAGAACCTTATGAAAAGGATAAGTAAATATGGTTATCAATTTTATAGCAACATTATTTAAAGCACCATTAAAAAGAGATTACGCTGACATACTAATGGAAAATAAATCAAACGCATAATTCTATCTCCATATTATGAAAATGTTTGATATTCAGTATATACTTTTATTAAAATGGCGAACTTACATAGTTTTTATAGCAAATTCAATGATAAGCTTTGGATCATTATTTACTCAGGAACGTATACGTGTAGTTTTGCGTAATAATGCGTTTTTATGTTTGTCTGCATATTTACCAGGATCAAGAACTCTAATTAATTTTACAATACTCGATATAAAATAGGTATTTTACGATCATGTAAAAGATATGGTTAATTGAAAATCATGCATGACTTTGACTTTTCCATTAATACTGAGATACAACTCATTTTCAAGTTACATTTAGCCAGTTGATCTATATATAGCAACATGAAATACTAAATATTTAGTTCCCACTGGGGAATTAAACTTTACTTAAATGTAGTTAAAATTATCAAAAAATTTTGTGTGTGTTTATTTCAATCTATTATAATGTGAATAGTGCGCAATATAGAAAGTATTTATAAGAAATAATTCACAACTTTTTTATTTTATAAATACTGTGGTTTAAATATTTAAAATATTGATTTAGTGATCAATGTTACTGTTTTTTAAGTTATTATATATTATGTTTAGATCTGTAAAATAATGTATAAAGAAAAATTTCATGAAAAATAATCATGTTTTTAATTGAAGGTCAAAAGTTTATAAATTATTAACCGCATGTTTATGTTTTGATTCATATATATAAGCCATTAATATTTCCTACTCTACTATATATAATATAGTCACAAAATAATGTCCAGTATTTCTGATCGGATCAGAAAACGAAGTGAATGACGTCAAGTGCTAGACGAATGAATAAAAGACTAGAAAAAATAGCAAGTTGTACACCACAAGAACATAAAAAGAATCTGTGCTTGTAGTTCTTCGGTCATAAGTTAGCAGGTATTTTATCGTATGAGACGCCCATGCATACAAGGAATGTGGAAGGACGTCTCAGTACGGTTAGGAGAATGGAGCTGCTGCACGTAGCGAAGAGATGATGGCAATGAAAAAGAGGGGCAATAAGACCGGCGTCTGGGTTGCCGTGTCGCAGGTGAGGGCGGAGCCTTTTGAAGTTCTGCCCTCGAATGATGTAAGACCTGACGGCCACCTTGCTACATCAGCCAATCGGCTTACAGGACGTATATGTATGAGGGGACAGTCGTTTTGAAACGCGCATGGCAAATTCAACTCAGGAACTTCGGCAGTAGTCAAGACGAAGCAGTCAGTCGTTCTCTGCCACGATATGCATAACGCATGAGAGCTTGTCAACCTTTTATTTCCATCTCTTTTTCTCTCTCTCTATCTTTCTCTCCTGTTCCCTCTACCGGTGTAGTAATTTCGCGTTGCCCGAGAATCTTGACATTTATCGTGTGCTGTGTACACAATCGAATGAGATATATTTGGGCCGATGTAAAGCAACTGCAAATCATTAGCGAAATTTAAACTTGAGGGGAAGCGAGTTAAACTGAGTGGTTTGTGTTTACATCTATAGAAAAATTCGTGATTGTGTCGTGGAATTCTTTCTAAATGTTAACGAAGATTAGTGCGTGATTTTAATAGTGATTATGGAATAAAGGAAAGTGTTATTTTCAACAAAATAAAAGTGTATATATTTTAACGTAAAAAGTATTCATTTATGGTTTATCGTACTGCATTTGATAGTTGATAAAAAAGAAATTAAGAATACTTGTAACTACATGTATGTAGTATTTTCTAAGCACAAAAATGAAATTAATATCTACGACTGAAAACGCACAGAGTAGGATTAATTTGAAGCCAGTGTAGAGTAAATTGCAATATGCAATAAAAGCAGAAACATTTTATCTAACGTAATTATTTTATATGCTTTACTACAATTTTAAGGCCTATGCTATTCGTTCGGCTTGTACGTCAGACAAATAAGTTAGAAATTTGTGGTTGTGATTAATATAATTTATATACATCAACGAATTGGCAAATAAATAAGGCTTTTCAAAGTATTATTTGTCATCATCACTCATGCGGTAACCCAGGATATTTATTAGAGAGTAGATGGCTGCGACCACGTACATGCCGATTGGTAATGTAGTTTCATCTGACCTTGATGGTGGATCAGGCTCTGCAATCGGAATGAACATTACTGTCGGTAGTTATCCATCGGGTTCGCCCCGAAGTGCAGCAGATGCTGGGGACATGAAGTATATGTCTGGACATCAGCATCACCATCATCATCATCATCATCATCAAGTAACATCTTCTCCATCTCCAAATGGACTTTCACATTCAGCAGCTAGTTTATCAACAACAAATCCGTGGGTAAGTTTGCCACCTAGTAGCGATCCCTGGGCGGCGTCAATGGGAATACATCACACGACACATCACGCACATCACCACGCTCATCAATCTAATGCTAATCTCGATGTGAAACCTTTAACGACTGTATCCGCTTCATCGGTATCGGATCAAGGAATGCACCACCGAGGATCTCATCAATCTGCAGGAATGGGGTCACCACATTCATGGCATGCTCCGGTTGTGCCGTCGGCTCACTACAATCCCAGCGGAGGTTCAACGTCTCCCACTGCATTGCAACAATATCATGTTGCAATGAATGGAATGTTACATCAACATCCTCATCAGCATCCCCATCAGTTGCATAATCATCAGACGGGTCTACCTCATCATCTTAGGGACGTACATAATCATAGTCCTCCGAATAGCCATTCGTTGCATACGGGGCATCCTCTTGACAGGGACCACAGTGCTGGAGAAGAAGACACACCAACTTCTGATGACCTTGAGGCATTCGCAAAGCAATTCAAACAACGTAGAATTAAACTTGGTTTTACACAAGCTGATGTTGGTTTAGCTTTAGGTACTTTATATGGCAATGTTTTTTCGCAAACAACGATATGTAGGTTTGAAGCACTGCAACTTAGTTTTAAAAACATGTGCAAGTTAAAACCCTTGTTACAAAAGTGGTTAGAAGAAGCAGATTCATCGACAGGATCACCTACTAATATCGACAAAATTGCAGCTCAAGGTCGAAAAAGAAAAAAGAGAACGTCTATTGAAGTGTCTGTGAAAGGTGCCCTGGAACATCATTTTCATAAACAGCCGAAACCGTCAGCCCTTGAAATAACATCTCTTGCCGACAAGTTACAACTTGAAAAGGAAGTAGTAAGAGTTTGGTTTTGCAATAGACGTCAAAAAGAGAAAAGAATGACACCTCCAAATACACTTGGCGATGGAATAATTGATGGATTGCCACCAAGTCATCAAAGTCAAGGTGGACTCCATCAGAATTACCACCATCAAGAGCACATTCATGGCTCACCAATGGGCCACAGTCACAGTCCGCCAATGCTCAGCCCACAAGGACTGACAACGCACTCGTTAACAGCACACTAGCGTTCATCTGGGCCTCTCCCGTTGAGCTTTATCAATAATTCTCACGGGAATTCCTCCATTTCTACAGAAGCCATTTTACCATCGTTCTATCATCATTACCTGGCATGCACGAGTCGTTATTCAGACTCGTAACTAATTGCGAATGAATGCAACGAAAACAATTTTATTGACAAGATAATTTAATCAAAAACAAAGAAAATGTCATCGGTGTTAATGCGACAACAATCAAGATTAGTTCAGAAGATTAGGAAGAGAGCTGTTATGAATTCAGAAACAAAATGATTCTATTACAATTCAATATATATATACACGCCTATCTGTACTGCTTAATAATTCTGAAAACATTTGAAGTCAAACATTAATATTTGGTACCAATTCAAAATTAATTACAGAAGAATAAATTAAGCGCTGAAAAATTAAGTAAGTTTTGTGATAGTTATTGTGGTTACTTCCGCTAGTGTTACCTAAATCCACTGGCCGAAAAATAAAATTATTGAAAGCCAATAGTGTTAATAATAATTTAAAGAAACTAAATTTCACTGTGCAAGTGAGTGAATACCTGACGTGAAAATAAACGACATATTACAATTTCAGAATGATGGATACGGCTTTCATCGCATTAAAGAAACCGGGAAATTGTA
>JAPYZR010007662.1:0-14534 GCA_030522945.1 Trichopria nigra | reverse complement strand
GTTCCCCGTACAGGTAATTAACTGTTTTGATACATTTTTGTTACATTTTTTGATACATCTTTGTTACCCTTCGCGTACATTCTGATTTCTACCAGGGTATATATACGTATATATATATAACCGCAAGCTTTAAGAGAAGGCTTAATCAAAGGCCATCGAGTTTTGTCTAATACTGTACATTGATAATGCCGTCATTGAACTGAATGGTTTTGGTTGACGGTTTGGTACGCATTGGCGGCATGTCGTGTATAACGTGAAATCAATCTTGATATTTTTTAAAGGACTTTTTTTAATTATATTGAAGAATTTACTAGATTTTATTGTTGGTTTTAAATACAAGGAATTGATAATTGGGTGGTAGAATAAGATGAGAGTATTCACTTTCAACGTTTCGTCTATTCTTTGCAGCCCCCTTTTAGATGTTTATTACTAAAAAAATACAATGAAAGTTACAAAATTCATTTAAAAATATATAAAGCTACTGTTTTGTTTAAAAAGTATATTTTCTGAAAAACAGGACAGACGAACATAAAAGAAATATATTGCAGGCGATAAAAAAAATTGACAGGAACCATAATACACAGAATCAATACTGTATAGGAATTTGATTTTCAGAATGTCAAAATTTCAGCATCCGAAAATAATACAACGAAAAAAAAGGAACTCAGAAAATTATTATATTATATAATAAGAAAAACAAAAATACAATTATAATATATGGCATAAAATTAATTATATCATGATTAATATTATATTTGAAAAATCCAAATCTAAAACTTTACCATAAACAACAATAAACGCTATATATGTATACATTTACTGCAGTTTTTAAAAATCTTTTACAATTTTCATAATTCACAAAGAAAAAACAAAAAAAAATGAGTGGACTGCATGAAGCTGCGGACAACATTATAATTTACAAAATAACAACTACTATTACAATTTCAAACTTTACATATATGTGTACATATATTAATTGCATTATTCAAATTGCTCTAATCAAATGTGTGAATGATTGTAAAGAATCAATCATTCTAATTATTAACTTGATTAAAAAACACGTTTAAAATAAATTGAAGTAAAAAATATTTATTCATAATTTTTTCACGTTTCTTCGAGCGATTTTAACAAACATTTTAACGGTCATTTTTTATAATATTTTTCTTCCTATGATTTACTAACGTCATCAATCAATGTAAAGTTTGAAGATGTTTTTTGTTCTTACTCGCACATTTTCCCTTATTAATCCATTTTTTTAGAAAGTCAAATGTCACAATTCCTTAAATTATCTATACACACTTAGCTCTAAAATTGACGTCAACACGGGTAAATATGTATGTTTTTAGTATTCCTACATCGTATTCGTTTTTTTTTTTTTTTAATAATAAGGAAAGATGATAATTTAGATAGAAAGTATATTGTAATATAAGTTTATTATTTACTATTATTGACAACTTTTGAAAAAATATTAAGAAAATACACGTAACAGCCATTGTAAAATATGGAACGACATCAGCTAAAGAAAATAAACGCAACGATAATATACTGGGAGAATTACGGTTTTATTGTTTACATCAGCGTACAGTTGTAATACAGTTGTGCCCTAAAAAAACTACTGAACAATGAGCGTTTAAAAAAATCAAGAACAATTCGTTAAAATAATAACACTTTTTGCAATTGCGTGACCCGTTTAAAGTTCATCGACTTCCAATTAGAAAAAAACGCACTAAATTTAATGAATTGTATACAATCTGAAGCTAATGAAAAAAGGAAAAATTGATAGAATCAAGTCTATATACTAAATACACATTTTAGCACGTCGGACAACCGATAACATATCGGTAAGCATCATAGACTAGAAAATGATATTTGTTCATAGATTACATTGACCGGATTGTGTATACGTTTACGTGTGATTAATCGGCTTTGAGAATTTCACGCAAGGGTGGTTCGAGGGCGCGACAATACGTGTATCGAATTTCAGAAGCCCATGCCATTAATGAAAGTTGATATCTGTTGGTAAGACCATCAACGCACACGCGCATATCGGTTCTATAACCCGTGATTTGTGCAAACGTGCGACTGTTGACTTTATTGTGTTTCCTTTGTAAATTCATTTAGTGTCAATCACGTGTTTGTAATTCTTGGAAAAAAAACTATGGAATTGAAAGCAAAAATATTTGACAATTCAATTAAAAGCTGGATCTATACAGGTCAACTGCAGTTGTATTTGAATTCAGTATGCAATTAAAAGTGATAAAATAAAATAGACGTATAGAAACTATAATTTAGTCAAGTGAGGTAATTATTAGTCGCTAACGTTTATAAAAAGATTATTGAAATGTACGTGAACTGTATGACTAAATTAAGTACTTTTTTGATTGAATTAACAATTTAAAAAAACAGCGAATTAAACGAAGTCGTGAATAAAAATATTCACGGTACTACCGCCAACTTCCTCGTATGCTTATGATAAACAATGCATTATGTTTTACGTCTTTAATAAACAGCAGATCCTGAAAGAAGCTTAATATTAGCTTTTAATAATTACGTTATATTAAGTTTGGTTATATGCTTCACTCACATGTAAAAAAAGAACAGATATTAATAATCAAGCGGCTGTATTACCATTCTGCAATGAAAGTAGTTGAGTTCCAGAATAATGAAATGTTATTAAAACATAACGAAAATTTTATATACTTATTAAAAATAATGACTGTAAAAGGTAGACTTATTTTTTGTTTGTCACTCGAATCATTATCTACATATTATGCTTCATGGGATCAAAATAATATGATTTTCGAGTGATCAATAATCAATTTCTGAAATATATGCCACCATCAGAACAAATTGTTTTTACTTGTTTCTATTATTATTTACAATTTGGAAACTCTTAAAATTGGACTCATTTTATGTTATTAAAAAAATTGTATATATATATATATAAATATATATATATATATATATCTATATGTATATCTATATGTATGTATACTCAACTTTACATCAATTTAAAATAAGTAATTATTTTATAAGATTGCTGAAAATAACGTAAAATTGAGGACAATCAATGAACATTTCGTAATTATTGTAGAAATGAAGAGATAAAATCAATAATATACTTCTAAATTCGACAATGTAATCGTTACAATACAATGGTTGCGAATGGTTTGTTTCTAGAATGATGGCGATGATTTATGTTGACACAATATTTTAACTAATTCTAAAATGTTAGTATTTAATATTTTATACGTAATACTGCATCACAGAGGAAAAAATTAAACGTACATATCACTAATTTGATAAGAATTCAAATTCAACGAAAAAAAAAATCATGAGAGAGGTTTTTTTTTAATATTAAATGCTGCAAAGTAAATACTATATAAAAATAAGAAATTAATGTTACAAATATTGACCGATATTTGTTTCGTAATATCAGGAAACATCGTCAATGTATTGTTTAAAAATTTAATGCAGGTCAATGCAAATGTAATGGACTGAATTGTATTAAATGGAATCATATAAGAACCTTTATTGTGATATGTGTATATATATGCATATTCCAATAAATAATAAACATAAATACAAAGACAATGTTTGTGCAACACGATAATTTTAGGTTTGAAGTATTAATTCGACTAAAACGTCGTCAGGATTAATTGAATTATTTTAAATTATTATTGATGTTTCTTTGTTTTCACAATGAATATAGAGTAATCTAGGTTAGATGGAATATTGATAAAAGATCATAAAATTAAATAGAAAAAAATTAAACCCTTTAATGAATTGAAGGAATTACCATTCCATAACAATATAAATGAACCCCTAAATAAGAGCTCTCGAAATTTCACTCTGTGTTGGAGTGATTAGGACGAATTATCATACAGGAAACATGAAATGTCGCTTTTAAAGAATGAACATTATATAGAGTGAAATTTATTGACTCCAAGAAATTTTGAGACACTATATACGATTTAAAAAATTTAAATGATTCTAAAAATCACTGAAATATATAGAAATTTATATTTTAATTGAAGTAAATAACGTTAACAAATCGTTTGCCTTTGTTTGTTCGAAAGAATATACATGAAACCTATTAATCATAAATCTATAAACGTATGGAAAAGTATTAAAAGCAGTCGCAATTTGCAATTCAAGAAACGGATTTTCAAAATCAAAAAAAAGAGAAATCCAAAGATAACTTAATGTTTCAATTCACAATTGCTCCTTCTGTCGTGGGAACAAAAGGCTCAAATCATTTGAAAATCAGCGGCTCCATGAGAAATGAAAACAAACATGGAATAACCTCATGTAAAACGATTAAATGATATATAAGAGGTAAATTGGCATCGAGAATGGTCTATTTTGTTCACGACCGCCTCGTGCGTAAGATTAATGTATACGCAGTTATACAGAATCCAATGTGCGTAAGAAAAATAAATGCAAAATACATGAAAGAAACGAATGAAATAAAATAACAAATTAGAAATTAATAAACAATCTAATTGAGAGATCATGACTTATGAGTCAATTAAATACTAACCTTTGAACCGAAAGAGGTATCAAGAATATAACACCTATTAAAAGAGGAAATTAAAAATATTACTTTAGAAGTTGCAACTTCATGATTAAGTGCCATGAATTTAGACGAGTCAAGTCGATCGAGTAAACAAAAGATTAATGGATGAAGCAAACAATTGAACCTATATCGTTGATCAGCAAACAATTGAGACAAAAAAAAATGAAACCTGCCAAACGTTGATCTTTCATTCGCACTTGTCATTATTGCCAAATGTTGCATTATCTTTCAAGGCGCATTCGTGTGCATAGAAAGTCGTTCGGTAGCAGTCAGCATGCGTCAAGTGATAATCGTCATTTATGCGTATAATCGCGTAATAATTACTAACGACCGCCGCGTATAATTAGCGCATTTTATCGGACACATTTAAACTATGCTAATTGCGGAACGCAATAAGAAATCAGGCTTTTTTTTCTATCCATCGAACGCGCAGAATGCACTTTCGCAGAGACGAACGACCGTAGATTTCTGCAGTACGAAGGCGCAAATCGCTGAGTATTGCAATATTGGAATTCGTATATAGCAGATAAGTATCGGCTACAGCCTTGATCTACATTCGACGCACACCGGCGCAGCATTGCAATCCATCTTCTTCCAATATATAACGAGCGTATCCGTTTTCAAGCGCATCGTCCCTTTGTTTCTTACCGATATTTTCGTATATATGAGTATCGTTATGAATTATACCCGATTTTCACAATAAGACAATAAAGAAGCTGCTGTGACTTGCAATGCTTTTAATTATCAGCTATTGTTAATCGACGGACACGTTTTTAGTCGTCCAAGCCCGTGCGTTTTTTGCGGATATGCAGTTGCCTATAGATTACATGGCGACTTCTCGTAATGGCGATTAATTTATTTTCATATACGTTCCTTTTTATTTTTGCCCTGTTACGTTAGTCAGGCGTTTTTTTTCCTGCATATTCGGTCGGTTTATATTTATGATGTGGAGCAAACACTATATAGTTACGAGCCTATAATAGAAGACCACGGAAATCTTTAGAACCTACCTTCACTTCCCTTCCGGTATGCAAGTTTTCTTTTCTACTGTTTTTTTTTGTTTTTTTTTTTTTTTTTTTTTTTTTTTATTTTAGGATGCCATTGACTTTGGTTTACGTTCTTATAAATTAAATAGAATTTACATACGTGAAGTTTAAATTATGATTTACGTTTGAATGTATATTTATAACGGGTCTTTATTGGCAATTATCGATTTCTATTTGCAAAAAGGCATTACTGCTGTTATCTTGGTCAATAAGAAATTATTACATTTTTTTATTGTTTATATTTATCGACGGCTGAACGTATTTTTACATGGACTCTGTTTTTACCCTCACAGAAAAAAAATGTGTTCGGTGTCCGAAATGACACCCAATTAGTGTTTACACCCATTTTTTTAGTGTTTACACCGACTTGGGTGTCATTTCGGACCCCGAACAATATTTTTTGGTGTACATTTCCGTAAGGGTAATGAAGAAAAACATAAAAAAATAAACTATTTCCGATTGAAAATCCAATAAATTTCGATATAATAAAATGTAGAAATAACAAAGAATAGAAACAAATTTAAGTCATTATATACAGCATATATACATATATATATATGTTGAAACGAGTCTATAAATCATTGATGAAACTGAAAAACAAACAATCGAGAAACAGATTTATATACATTATAAATCTTTAAAATGAACATATTAGCCAAATTCTGGGTTAAAAACTGGACAAAAAACGATTAGTCTGTTAGTTTTAAATATTAGGAATATTTGTAGCCAAAAACTGTACAGAAACTGTCTAAAAATTATCTACAAAAGTTATCTAAAAAATATCCATGCGATCGTTACATTTCCATTAAGAAAATTGCCAGATTTCAATAAGATATTGTCCACAAACTGGAGCATACAAGTTTATTAGCCAAATACTGGGCAGTATTTAGGCGCAATTTCTACCAGTGATTGAATGATGATGTTTCGAAATAATTCGTATAAGAAGCATACATTGAATGAATGTTTAAATTATTCAAATAGATTGATTCCTATATGAAGTATATTTATTTTCTTCAAAGTATTTGAGTTGCTCGAGTGTCCGAATAAGATCATTTATTGACGATCTATCGATTTACATAAATGTTCCAAATTATTTATCGAATCACTATTTGGTTCGCTTGACTTATATGTGTAACTAAGTAATCTGATTCTTTCAATTCAATCGAAATGTTAAATTGTTAAAAACCGTTTTAATCTTGGCGATTGAGAAGATTTTTTAAAATCGTCAAGTTAAATGTAATTCTATAACCTGAATTTGTTTGGATCCTTTGTAATTTGAATGCATTGTTTTGTTTTAATCAATGAGTAGAAAATAGTCGAATTAGAATGTAAATTTCCAAAAATGGCTTGTTCGATTTGAAATGTTAAGATGTGTAACGCAGAGAACTAAATTCATCTGTGTTTTGAATTCTGTGGTATTTCTATCATTTTGTATATGTTTCTTTCTTGTATGATAAAGTTTGAAGAGGGCTGTCAACATGGTCAATTTGTTTTTTAAATATTATCAATCAGATCATTTTTCTTTCTAAACCGCAATTATATACAATAGAAAATTAAATAAGTGCAGTCAAGAAAAAATGTACAAATATTCAAATTATATAATACTATTCTTATATTTCTTTACTAGATTTGCGTCAACAAATGAAAAATGAAAAGGCGAAAAGAAATAGAAATAAAGTCATTTCAATATTCAATAAGAATATAACTGACCCACATAAACAAGACATTTATGGGCGCAAATAACACTTGACATTATACATTTTCTCCATAATGACATGGTTATCACCACATTTATACCGCAATTTTAACGTTGATATTTAAAAAGAAGTTATTCAATACTCGATCGATATAACAGTCCATTCCCATTTTACCCTCAAGGTTTGATGGAATAGAATCCGAAAATTCCACCAAACCTCCCCAGTTGTCCACGTGATGAATAAATAAGTGATCAACGGGTGAAAATCTTCCTTCTGCCAGGGTGAATGCTCAATATGGGAATTCTTCGCAAAGTTCCAAAGACATCGACGACGTCGTTTCACGCCTGCAGCTGCGGCGCCGCTCGAGTAGACGTTGGATTCCGCAAATTGTTTCCTTCAAACTCGTGAATGAAAATGACCGTCGTACGTCTTAATCGTCTGGTAGATATTTCTGGATCGATGGTTGGTTTGGCATACACATATCGTTTCGCTGACGTGATGGATGGTGTATATATGTATATATATTTCAGGTTGATCAACATGAATTATGAATTTTTTATTAACGCATTTATCGCATTCATATTTCCGTTTTTATTTCAAACTCTTAACGTATATATACAAAAAAAGTTAATAAAAATTCGTCCACTAATTCACATTGATTGAAAGTCTGCCTATTGTTAGTATAAGTAATCAAATTATTGACATTCCGCAAACAATTAATATTTTACTATAATGACTGATAGAATATATAAATAATTATAGTGTTTATTTAGTCATTAAAAAACAGAGACGACGCTACGTCGAGGTTAGAGATGGCAGACGTGAAAATGCATTAAATGTAAGGGAAAGCGTGATTTAAGGACTTGTCAGTTGAGTAAGGATTTATCGTGACGAGGAGCTGGGATTAACGAAGACTACGATCCAAGAGGACAATACGGGAATGAGAAGACTTTATATTATCACATCATCAGTATCAACTGAACGTTGAGGGGATGAGGCCAGAAGTTCAAGAGAAGTTGAAAGGGGGCAGAGTTAGCAGGCTGATGTTGTCGGGCGGGGTGTTGAAAATGGTCATTTCGGCGATGAGATCAGCCTGTCGAACTCGGCGCCGTATCTAGCGATTTACAACACAATGAACGCTATTGATAAGTGTACAATATATAGTGTATTTGTATTTATTTTACATATGTTAAAAACTTTATTATTTAGTTATTCGAAAATGAATTTATGAAATAGATACAATAAAATGTACAAAGTCATTCGTTGATTTTTACTAAATTTTCAACATTATTATTGTTATTGGAGGAATGATAGTAAGCGAAATAATCGTCAGCAAAAAATGTACAAAACAAACATTATAAAAATAATTTACCGACTATCCCTGGTAGAAATTGCCTCTGATTGCCTTTGATTTTCCATCCTGTTTTGGTCTTAGATGTAGCATTACATTCCTTACAAGGCTTTGTTGGATATATAACGCTTTTATGCGAGATAAAGGTCCATCTCTACCACAGGGTATACTCGAAAGTAACGGAAAAACATGTCGAATTTAAAAGCTACCAGTGTATTGTTAAATTTGAAATCTTAGAAGTCGAGATATCAGCAAAATAATATGTTAAACCTCAAAAGAAATTCTATCTTTTTTAATTTATTGTGGAAAAAATTATACAAGGGTACTTGAAATCCTTAGAATTGCATACCGAATCAAAAAGTTATCATTTTTTAAATTGACCAATGAGAAGTCGAGGTAAACGTGGATTTCCAATAAGAGAATCTTATATTTTGCTTAATTTATTAAATAACATATTTGTCATTAACAATCCCTAATTCTCTGAGTTCAGACTGAGTTTGGTTTTATTTCTTTGTATTTTGATTCGAGTAGCATTTTCTGTTATAGTTGCAAAAGTTTTGTTGAATATCGATCACATTGGACTGATTCTGCAATCCGTTTTATATTTAATCGTCGCGGTATTCCAATACATTTATAAATACACGTATTGATCCAAGGCTGCAGTTCACTTACGAATTTCTGACATTATTTTAAGATTTCTGGCTAAATTTTTCGTTTCACATTTGCCGTTTACTACTCTTCTTACTGTATGCCAATAGAAATTGGCAAAATTTTCTCTTTTAGCCAATGTATCTATCTATATGTATCTATATATATGTTATTTCGATTTTAGAGTTTCATTACAATTAAAATGAGGTATATATTTTGACAGTGCTCCGAACCTTAATTACAATAATTTTGATAAGGTTACAATATATGTAAATTCATTCCACAGTACAGTTCTCACGACTGTGAATGTAAATGTGTCCTTTTTATCGAAGTATGATTACAAACGCATTTTTTTAAAGATACTTTTTGTAAGTTCACAAATCCATTTTTTGATAATAATACCGAACGAACTGGCAACGCAAGTAAAATACAAGATGCAAGACGTTTTTTAATTAAACATTATCGAGAAAGAATTATTCTTTTTCTGCAAGTCTGATTATAAAACTGGCAAAGGTTTCTCTAGTACGTGAAAATTGGATTTACACGATGCTCTCAAATAGAAATGACATTTAAAGGGACTGAAACGCTTAACGAATTTTCCGTTAAATAATGAGTCAACTGTTAATTAGAAATAATTGCAAGGCGCTTTCACAGAAATAGTCCGAAGTATATTGGCAGGGTAGCTGCTAGATAATTAACGAAGAATCAAAGAGCTTTCGGGGCGATGCATCGGTAAAGCTGACAAAATGGACATTTCCTGCCTTTGATAGAAAACTATCTTGGAATTCAAATCGAAACTTGCCTACTAATTTGAGAATACTGAAAAGAGTCGTGTAAAGTTACGTGCATTCGACTACATGTCTGCGTGTATAATTGCCTTAATTCTTTTTGTAAAGCAGGAAAAATATTTTTTTTTCTGAAGCGAAAAAACGTATACGCCGTCGAACATGAAAGCCTTATTTATATACAGCTTAATTCATGTTTAGCAGTTGAATTATTTTGTAAATTTATTCACAATAAAAGTGACATGAAAGAAATTATGAAAAATATACTTGGATTATATTATGACAAAATACGAATGCATGATGTAGAATTTTACATAGCCATAGAAAAATAAACACGAAATAATAAAGATAAAAGAGTAGGTTTTGGCAAAAAGATCAATGGATATAAACTATAAAGAATTGCATGAATGTGTGAACAAAAGGCGCAGAAAGATAAAAAGTATATTTGGAGATGTAAAGGGAATAAAAGAAAAAATCAAGATTAGAAGTGTGAGGTCAATAAAGAAAGGACGCTTGAAAACGCACGTGTGCAAAGATGCACGAAGATATTTAGAAAAACTAAGGTGGGATATGTGGAAGAATCTGGGTTTTGGGGAATTCATAATGACAATCGAAGTAAACATCGGAAATGATTTGAATTGGACGAAAAGAACGAAATGAATAAAGTTTGTGTTTTATTGTCGGATGATAAAATCTAATATCAATTAATTTGATTGAAGGTTTTTTCTTGCACTTCTCATTATGAGAAATTAGATAAACTTTGTGGATGTGTCAGTCAAGATAAAAATTCTTCTCTTTAGAAACTAAAGGTAAGAATTTTACACGTATGAGAATCAAACTATACACTCAGCAGTGTCAATAAAAAATAAATAAATAAAATAACTAGTAAATTAAAAAAATAAATGTATATTGTAATTAATCAGTAATATAATTTCAACAAACCTTTTTGGAAAACTCTTCTGGAAAATATCGATGGTCGATGAATAATTCCGTCTGTAGTGATGCAAGGCAGGAGTGCCGAATAAATTCTCGACCGTTTCTAGGGATACCAGTGCAATATAGCGTTATGTTCCGGATTCGTATAGTCGTTTCGGCCATAAAATCTCAGTCCACGTTTACGTCTGCGTTCACTACAATCAACAAGAACATCGATTGTTAAAGCAAAATGTCCTTCAATCGGACAGTAATGTCTCCTCGATTCTTAAATGTAACTTACGATTTTTCTGTTTCTGTTCATATTTGATAAGATTCCGTAGATATATTCCGTGGTATATTCATGTGGTTTTCGCTTTTAAAATGATATTTTCCTTTAAATATAGAAATATATTTTAAAATATATTTCAAAAGTTTAACCAAAAAACCAATGCAATAGAAGATTTGAAAATTAATGTTTTCAAACTATTCGGTCTAGAAATTGTACCACAATTTTGTAGCTGCAGTAATGATATATAATTACTCAGATTTTTACATATCATTTCCCTATACTAAATTTTCAAGGGCTATCCTAACAAAAAAAAACTACACAATATATATACCTTATTACGATATTTATACATTCAATCATATAAAATATTTGTTAAAATTTATAAGATCAGATTCAACAAATTTTTTAAATTTCTCTTAATAAAGCAGTGCGCACAAATAAAAAATGGAAATATCGCCGTACCGGGACGTTTGATTCACCCTGTGTACTAAGTACACTGCTAAAGAAATATCCAAAACAAAAACTTGAACGAACTTAATAAATTTAACTCACAAAAAAAGCGAAATGGGCAAAAATAGTCTTGAGTGAAAACTAATTTTTTAAAGCGTATATAGTTTAATTGTAATTAACGCACTATGAATTATTTGGATTTTGAAAAGGCAAGAACGACCCTTAAAACGAATAAAGGGAGAGTATTTATGTCACATATATATAAATATATATTAATTATATTATTCATTAAATATATAAAATATTTGATTCGATAAGTATATAGGTACGTGATTTTATCATCGATTACTGCATTTTCCGAAACTCTCTAATATAAAAGTCTTGTCGATACAATGCCGGACTAATTATCATCTTGTAAATTCAAAAAATAGAATTCCGTGCAACTAAATGACTGAAGTTTTAACTTCCCACTGAAAGGTGCTTCGAGAAAAGTCGGTAAAACCCCACAAAGATCGAAAGGAACTAATGAGATTACTTCTAAACGGTACAATTAGAAGAAAGTATACGGTATATATTTTTTATATTTTATTTACAATTTCGCATTTAAAACTCGTATATTCAGATATTCGTAAATGTTGAATATACTTTAAAGAATTCTTAATCGATAATTTTTATAAAAATTCTTTACTAACAAATTCGATCTATACTAGAGCGTCTCAACAAACACAAAAGTAACATGTATATAACAATTATGTATAACATTTATGTAAAAAGTAACAATTATATAAATGTTACATTGTCGTTACTTTCTGTGTTCGCAAGGGTTGAAAAATCTATGTTTTCGAATTTTATTTACTTCAATAGCTATAAGAATTGCTTTTCTTTCACATCTGCGAGATTCTCATTGTGTTAAGTAAACGATTAAAATCACTGTTGCGAATTATACACATCTCTCGCAAGACGTGTTTTAAGAAGTTTCTGAACGATAAAATGACACAAGAGGGGACACGTACTTTGAATTCCTGATAAAACAATTGCACATTCCAGCCGTTAAAATTTAAAGAAAGCACGCGCATGATTAAATACAGATTTCGTATTTGCCATACTTTTTGAGTAGTTATCGCTGTATGTTTACAATAAATTATCTTGCGGATTTTAGACAAATTTTTACACCTTGGACCACTATTGATAACAATGAAAAATACAAACTTCATTTCAAATAACAGATTATTCATTGCAGAATAAATATAAGATGATGAAAGTAGAAAACAAATGTAAGATTGCTAATTTACGTATGACAATTGAAATCGTGAGATCGCTAAAAACAACTGTATCATACGTCGGATTTGCTGTGATTGAAAAGAAAATATTCCTCTGATAAAATTAAGTATATAAGAAGACAATCTTCCAATTTTCGTCAGTTCTTCTAATGAGTGTGAAGTTGAGAACATTGGCAACGATGTGGAGATCAAATGAACTCTTGCCTACTTTGATCGTTTTGGTTGCAACTATAGTAAGTAATTTCTATCTCATATATGTATATTATTATTATAAAAGTATAATGTGCAACGGTGATATCAGTTGTAAGATAATGTGATTAAATTTTTTGAAAATATGACATTTTAAACTCGATATATATAGGGAGGTCCATAATGTAAATAACAAATATATGAAGAAAATCGTTATGCTGCGAGTTCAGTCACCGAGGTCAAACGATTGATATTTAGAGGTGCAAGATATGCGTTTTCCAGTGCGTGATACGAAGTATGGTAACCCGGGGGTTTTATTAGGTGCAAATCTAATAAAAAACCATATCAGGTACGCCATTTTGAATTTCAAAATTCTGAAAAGGAATTTGTAATTAGGAACCCCGAAAACACCCGGGTAACCATATTTCGTGTGTCACATAATACTGTGAAACCGTGAAATCGAGAAACTCACATCTTGCACGACCTCTAAACATCAACCATTTGACATCGAAGTTGGGTCAACTCAAGTTTTCCTTTTTTTTTTTACTTATAAATTATATTTGTTATTTACATTACGGACCACCCCAATATACATATGTAAATATGTAAATTTGTATATTAAGTTTAAAAATAAAAATACCCTTTAGCAAGGTAAACATCGTTTAGCAGCAAAAGGGAGTCGGTAATTGATTAGCGTGCTGGCCTATTAAACTCAATGTTCCCACGTCGCGTGTTCGAATCCCCGCCGACTAATGTTTTTCGAAATTTGTATTGAAAATTATTAATGCAGAAAATAAACATTGCTGTCGAAGGTTTGAATTTGTGGCGGCGATTGACATCTGTCGGTAGTTTTCGGCACCGTAAATGGTTTTTCCGTGATCGGCGCGCCGTCCGTTTGTTTACAGAACGCTATGCGATGCGCCTGCTACGGGTAGATCACCGATTTGACCGATCACGGTGTCGACTGTGTTCTAACAGTGTTGGGGTATATGATAGACCTATGTCTTCTCATCTCATGTCCAAATCGTTTAACAGTTCAATGGTTGCTTGGGAATAAAACAAAAGATACCTATCAAGTTAACAAATTAGTACAAGATACCATAATTTTTTAGGCGGATCACGGTTTAGCACAATCACCGAATATACCGATAGCGGCTTCTGCACAAGCACCTTTGAAAAGTACTTTCCAGACTAATGCTAATTTGCCCCAAACACCGCCCGGGGTTGTTATTCCTACAAATGGTTCGGGAGCTTCAGTGTCATCGCAACCGAATTCGTCAAATCTTTCAGGAAAAATGGAAACTC
>JAPYZR010007660.1:0-13983 GCA_030522945.1 Trichopria nigra | reverse complement strand
CAGCCGACTTCGTTTAAGGAGTACTTCCATTCGGATGTGCAATGGTGTGGGGAAAACTGCAGGAAAACCCACACCGAGTACTACAATTAATTACAACATCTTTAGTCCGTAACAAACCCTCAATTTTAACATTCCAACGTACTGCTATCGCGTTAAAATATGATTATCACGTAGAATCGTGCATTTTTTAATCCGTCATATTAGTTCCGCCATTTTGAATGTGAAAACATAATGTAGGGTTCTGGATCAATAAATAAAAGAATAAGTTTCAAGCGAATTCGAGCGATTCTTAAAAAAATCGTCGGCCATATTATATCGGCCATTTTGAATTTGGAAAATCAGATGTCTGATAACGAATCAGCAACCTCAAAAACCTTAAAAACGAAAAGAGGTTCGAGCGAATTCGAGCGATTCTTAAGAATTCTTCCGCCCTATTTGAACTGCCATTTTGAATTTTTTGCGCTATTTGCAAGTTTTGTTGTTGTTGTATCCTCTATTTAACCTGACAATAGACTAAATTTAGCGTCACTCGTTAAATTGAAGAATTGAAAAATCGTTTTGATCTACAAGATCTCATATTGACATCACGCGATACTTATTTTATTGTTGATTATGAAAAAAGTATTTTAAATTTTCAAATTAACATTTCTCCCAGAACATTTTGTAAAATTTTATAAAATTAAAAACACGGATTTATTTCATGTGCAATATTTTGTTTACCGAAAACGACCAAAAATTGTTTTGAAATTTATTAGTCTAGTTCAAATCTGTGGTATTTTTTTATCATTTTATAAATTCTGCAGCCCGTATTTTTTGAATAAAATCGCTGTCGAAATTAAAAGTTGTTGAAAAGATTTTAATTTAAAAAAAAATACAAAAATTAAAAGATAAACTATACAGGTTAATTAATTGAGTCCTTTCATTGGGTGAAGCAATACAAAATAAAAAATGTTTCGTTTGTTTGAAATTAATCTTAGTTTTCATAAATCAGTAAACTTGAAAATCTCAATACAATCATTTTACAAAAAATCAAATAAATCATTATCCTTATAGTTATATAGATACATTTAAAACTGTCATTGACAATTGTAGTATGTGAACACATAACAACGATTAAAAATAATTTTAATTTTTGGCCAGAGATCGTAAATATATTGTACAAATTAAAAACATTTATTTATTCGTTGTTATATGTTGACAATGAACGTATTAAATTTATTTGTATAACTAATTATTATCGTCGGTCAATAAATGTTTACTTTAATTCATTATCCATGTATTGATAAATTGCTATGGAGTTTTATGTTGTTAATTTTGCGTTTCTTAAAAAATGGAAACTGTTAAATCTTAAATATTGATATTATAGGGAAAAAATATATGGATGTTTGAAATGGCATGAACGAAACGTAATTTTAAAATATGTTAAACATTTAATTATAAAATATTTTAAATAAACAAAAGTCGTATATAGCTTTTTAAATTAATAACGAGAAATTTTGTTGTTGCAGGTGGTTAGAGCTGCTAGTCCTGTACTGCTCCGCGTCATCGTTCTAGGCGCTTTTTTCATTTACTGCACAGTAAGTTGGAAGTACACTACGAATAAACGTTACAATTTTTAATTTTAAAACAGATATGTTCGAGATTCGAAACGTACTCACCTTACTTTTTTTAAATAATCGTCCCAGCTGCAATTCTCGATTTGTGTATCTCGAATTTTAACTGTAAAGTGGAAATATAAAACATTATACATTCGAAATTACATCAGTAAAATTTGCCTGCATTTTGCGCACCGCAGCGGAAGATATATTTACAGAAACTGTTCTATTCTCGACGCGCAGCAATTTCGAAAGCAATTTTGCTATACAAATATTTCGGTGGCGAAAGGAACGAGCAGTTGGACGTATAATACGGTTTAATGCAAACGCCTCCCCGTTATTTTGGTGGGAGTGTTTTCGACGTCGATTAAAAAAGTGTGTCGGAGTGTGCGTATACCCATACCGAGGAATTGCGCCGGTACGAAATAAGCGACGGGAACGTTGTGCGCTTTTAAAATGCAATTGTTAAATAACCGCAATCCGTCGTAAAAACCGCAGCGGTTGGTAAAATTCACGATGCATGCTAAACGGTTATTTGTCCTTCGCCGCTCACGCCTCATTTCCTAAGTAATCGCGCGTCGTCATCGCTTTATTTAGTCAGCGAATGCACGTACCGGACGTTTCTCTTTCTCTGTTTTCACAAGTTTTAAATTATTAAATATTTAAAAATAAATGTCAACAAAATGCAATCCAGGTAGAATGTGGTTATAAAAGAAACAAGTGTTGTATTTCCAATTTCACCAAGTCAGAGAGAGGGAATATTGACGGTGTTGAAACAATATTTGAATAAAAGTAATTGTTAGATACCGTATTCAGAAAGTGGTTAGGACCGGTACATTAAAAAGTTAAAACCTATATAGCCGCGTCGCATCCACGCGGGACGTTACTACTTGCACGCGGAAAACGTCACCTTTAAGTAGTAACGCGCGAATTTAGTCAGCCACTGGCACAACACATTCGTTATGGTTATTAAAAATAATAAATCATTCGTTTTTATCAAATTTCGCAGCGTCGTAAATTTCATGGAAAGCGCCATTTTCAATAAGATTCGAGCAGAAAAATTTAACCTATGACTCCGACAAAATACGGCGATTCGACGCTTCCCTTTCGACAGTTTACGGGCCTTCGTATCCGGTACTAATGCAACCGAAGGGGGACAGAAATTGCTGCAACGGCAGGAAGGAACAGTTTCTCCATCGCGTTTTCATATTAAGCGTGCATTTATCTTCCGTGCTCCCTAGGTTCCGAGAGCATAAAACTGTTTTTCTATTACAGACTATAGTGATGTATCCGCGGCCGAACGTCGTAACGTGTACCTTGCGCGTTTGGCTACGGGAGATAGGTTTCTCCCTGACTTACGGCGCGCTCATGCTGAAAACTTGGAGGTGAGCTTTATTTGAAATCAATATTGCCGTGTAATCATCTTATGCAATTTTTTTCGAATCGGTTTTTATTTGCCCGGATGAAACCATTTGTGTGTATTGCGAAGCGCAGAGAAAAAGATAGATTAACCAGGAGCAGATGGACTGCCATTTTGTTTTCGCTCTGTGTTTTAGACGAGCTTGTGGGGAGTTTGTCATTATTGAATAAGAATCATAGCAAATTAATGATCTAGATTTTAAGATTTATGGTTTGTTTTTGATAATTTTGACTTTTTTTTTCTGGTTTTTGTTGAATATTGATATACAAGACTGAATTGATAAACTCGGATTTTGAAAATTCAATAATAGTACAATTTTTGGACGCCATCTTGAACCGGCCATTTTTAATTTTGAAATTTGGAGATCAGATTCGTAATCTGCGACTTCGTAATTCGTCGTATTTTATTTATTGGTCTAGAAGAATTATAGTTCTTTGGGAACTCAGTCTGCCATCTTGTTTCCGCCATTTTTAATTTTGTAAATCTAAGGTCAAAGTATAGACAAAGAATGATTGACATTTTTTTTTTTTTTAATTTAGGAAGAGTGATTTTTCATACATATGAAATTCATTTCATACATATGAAATGAAAGGGGGGAGGGGGGAATGTACCTGTTATGTAGAATTTTTGTAAATACGTTATTTAAATTTATTTACAAAAAAAATAAATTATAATAAATTATATAAATAAATTACCCTTAAACGTCCAACATTTTGAAAAATACGTTTCAATAATTTCTATTTACACTTTCAATGTTCAAAATCGCGGTCGATAAGTCCATAACGTCGATAAAGAAATCGACTCTAAAAATTGTAAATAAAAGATAGTATATAGGAAATTTTAATACACAAATTATTTAAGGTGGATGGTCCATATTTTATATGACTGTAGAGAAAATTTAAATAAAATCGATTCTGAAATAAAAGACAATTCTCACTAATAAATATCGTATATGCACAATACATCTTTCAACATTTATTCTTGAGAATTCTCTGCTTAGATAAAATAATCGCCTAAAATGATGAAAATATTACAATAATGATAAATAATGATAAAGAGACATTATAGCCAACAACTGACAACATTCTGATGGATATATAGGCCGGAAACATTATATTACTATTTTTTTCTGAATCTGTTTTCATTATAAAACATATTTATTTCCTATTTTTTTTAATATTTCACGTTTCACGTATTGCGGAATGCAAACTGGCATTCCAGTTGCGTTTCGCTTCCTCTGTTTCTATCGGAAAGTGGTGAAAACCGCATCGGAAAATGATAAACAAAATAAATTTCGGCTCGCATTGTTGACTTAAATACGGCGCGCCCTGATACATTATGGTCATTATTCATACCTGCAACAACGAGAACGAAAGCCCGCGCATAAAGTTCGTTGATATCCGAACTATCAACTGCAGAGCGGGTGCGTATATATGTGTGAAAGAAGAGCTAATATTCGAATAATGTCACGCTCTTCTCCTACTAGAATTTTCGGAAAAGGCAGTGGGTTTAATCGAGCATAAATACCGAGATAAACGAGAGATATGTCAATTTTCGGGCCATTATGGCCCCGGAAAATAATGGACGTTTCATACTGGAATTTATAAACTGAATCGAAATCTTGCAGCATATTTTGAACACCGATTATTTATACGCAGCTTTTGACGATACGAAAACGTGTGAATTACGGTGTGTTTTGCATACATTTGCTGTTGTTTGGATAGTCGATTTTCTTCGTGCGACGCATAATAAAATGAGGCGTGTTTTCTTACTTGTATTTTCGCTGGGAGCACAGAGGGGAAGTTGAATCAAGTTTAGGAGTTATAAATTAAGATTGGAAAAGAATATTCCTTCATACTTTTTTTTTTTACTTTTATTCGTTTCAATAAATTTTATAGTTTCCCTTGTCGGCAGATGTTGATATTCGTCTATTTTTATCAACTTCTAAATTATGAACATTTCCGTTCACAACATTTTTTGTTATTCTGTTGAATTAATTGTTGATTAATTGCGTTGAATTTTAATAAGTTTTTATTTTTCATTAGTCAGATATAAAATCGTTTTTCAATTATTGTTCTTCCTGTCCGTCAACATTTCACGCGTTCGCATTTTCGTCAATTAACAATTTTTATTCGATTAATACCTTTCATACATTGTTGATCTTAATTTCGATGTCAGCTAATCGCTTTTTTAATTTCCAATGGATTTTATTAATTTTTTTTGTTATTTCATTAGAGGATTTAGTGATATTGCATTTTCTTATATTCCTCTAATTCGAAAATCTAATTCGATCGATCAGTCAAGATTTTTTTGACACTCCGTACGCTATGATCGATTTTACGCACTAGGGCTGAAATGGAAAATGCGAATAACCGATCCCCGAAAAAAATATCGTATGCAACACGTACGAAATATGGATCTCTACTCTCTAGCTCTCACTCTCGTCAAAATCGATAATTTTGATCTTTCATAATACCCGATTTTTCAAATTACTTTCATTTTTTCCTAATTTTTGCCGAATTTCACTACTTTAAGTCGCACCTAATACATTAATTTAACCCTTTAAGTACGAAACGTCGTCAATTTTCAACGAAATTTCATCTACTTTTAAAAAAAATAAAAGGAAGTGAATAAAAATTCCAACACATAATACCCGACGTAAACTCTCATGCTTTTTTTAAAATATCACGTCAGATTTCGTCTAAAGTTCGAATGAAATTTTTCTTGTGAAAAATTTCAAGAAGCTCAAACTCAAAAACTTTGAGCTTTAAAAAAAAATTCTAAAATTGAGAAATTTTTAGAATTTATCGAGGAATGCATTGAATTTATTTTCAAAATGTCACTAGAAATATCTGAATTTTTCTTTTGCTTCAGATGTTCCAAGATTTTTTTCCTAAATTCGCGGAAATTTGTAAAAATTATTAATATCATTCTTCAAAAATTCCTGATAGCTCTTTCGTTGACCTATTAATTTTTTTAAATCATTAACAATTTTATTAATATTAGATTAGCTTTTATTGATCGCAACATTTTTGAAATTTTTCTCACTGCTGTTTTGATTTTATTTTTATCGCCTTGTCGCGAGTTTTATTGTTCACTTCTCATATATATTTCAGAAAATCATTCTGAACAGGTTTCATCATTATAGTTGGGTTTACAATTTGCATTGTTAAAACATATTTTATATACTTTTTCTTATTTATTATAAAAATATACAATTTTTTGATTTTTTGTAATTCATTTATTTTTATGCAAAAAATGATTTGTTTCATTTTTTATTTTACTAGGCTTTTGTTTCTTTGATTTTGGGTTATATAGAAATATGTATACCACTTGTATATACATTTTTTTTTAATGTGATTAAAAAGTTTCGAAAGTATAACAGTAACACATTTACCAGCCTAATCGCACTCGGAAAAATTTAATTTTTCTCGTCGAAAATGAAGTACGGCATATGCATGCAAATTAATTTAAACTTGAATTTCTATCTAGTTGTCGATGAAATAAAGTGTTCTCGATCGTCCATCCGACATTGATTGGAATGATATTCGCTTCGAGCATCCAGACAAACGTATACGCGATCTCGTGCCGAATATATAACGAAGTCACTTGCAATTAAATCGATGTCGTGCTCGAGCATATACGCAACCGCTCTCGAAAAAAAAAAATGATGGTCGACGTCTCATCCCATATTATAGCCATATACATTATTCATGTATATATAGGGTGTTCATAAAGCATAGGGAATCGCATGTATATCTCTTTAGAATCAAGTTTTTAAAAAAACCTCCTAGATCTAGGCGTTTCCAATTTAAAGGACAACTTTCAAGATCATTGTAGTTTGTTTGAATCATTTCGTATGATTTGTTTTATTTAGGAATAGGGACGAGCAAGTAGGTACACATTTTAATCGTCCTATATCGATGTCATCCAAGATCGATGTCAGTTCAATAGATCTATTTGTTATTTTTCTAATTAAAAACCTTAATACAGATATTGAATGATTCATGGTTTGCGAATGCTGATTGCGAATGATATTGATCTCCAGACATTTACAGAATGCGTAAATGACTGGAATCAAATCGAATCATATGTATTTTTTGTGCTTTTTCAATCTCGAATCCATTTTAAAGGCGTAAAAATGTCAATTAGAGCAAAAGGGCCTGCATTGAGTAGGAGCGATCCAAAATTTCCTAGATGACATGGAGTGAGAGTAGAACCTCTTGCAGAAACTATTAGGTGTAGAATAGTATCAATTTACGCCAACATACCGCGTTTATGCACGTGCCTGAACTTAGAGCTTCTATAGGACGTATGATGTTGTCGACTGATTCGCCAGAGAAGTACAGACGGTGATTTTGCATAATGAAAATCTGATTACGGATACAACGCAAATCTTACTTAAAACTAACCTTTCGTGTGCTTTGTACGACTAAAATTATGTAGTATGTATCTGTACTAAATTATTGTATATAAATTTGAAAAATTTATAATCATTTCAAAAAATTTTGTTATAAATATTCTTAGGAGTATGCGATCAATTTTCGAAACAATTAAATCAATTACTTCGAAAAATGTAAGGACTAACTTTTGGGTCCGTGAATAAATAAATAAATAAATAAATAAATAAAATGTAATTCATTTGATAAAGTTAGTTTAATCTTTCAAATTTTACACGTTAATTTTTAGATTCCTTTTTGAATCCCACTTCAGTTTTCGTATTTTACTATACCCTACTATATCTGTATTTCATAAGTGATTCTATTCGTTCATGTGACTTTAATGTGATAGCAATTCATTAATAATGATGACTCAAGTTTCTACGTCGTTTAGTCAAACTTGGTTCACTAATAACCCGACAGAAGATGTGGAGTAACGTTGTTGTACGTACCAAACTCAACTGAATTAATTTTCAGAAATATTTTCGTAAGAGTCAGTAAACGAAAGAAGAAAATAGAAAACGTCGAAATTGAAAATCATTACGAAAATTCATGAGAAAAACTATTTTTTTTTTTTTTTTTAGATTTAAGATCATACGATATTGTTTTTATTTAAATAAAAGTAGGATTTTTAATCTTATTCGAAAACAATGTAAACTTAATATTTATACAGGTATAAAAGAACGTATATGGTTAGAACATATTAGAAAAGCGCGCAATAATAGATGAGGAGTTAAGAGGTAGCCTTTGAAGTTACTCTCGGCTTTGATAACTGACCGCAACGCATATTTATACAACCCTTCAGTTAATTGCCATTATAACTTTCACCGTAAGTTAACATCCATATTAAATCGTAAGTTCTGCAATATTACAAACCGTTATATTGTTATACATTGTGAACTAATATAATATCTTATATAATATAAGAACTATTTGGCCTTAATGTCAAATTTGTAAACAATCGTGAATGTTATTAGTGTACATGTAAACATTTATATAGTTTGCATGTTTCAGATCATTGTTAAAGAATTTTGATCGTGACACATCGGGTCCTGGCCGGGATCCCTATTAAAGTAAGGGTTCCGGCTGGGGCCCAAAGTGTCACGCTCAAAATTCTACTAGGGATGTTGTTTAAATTCATTGAAGTCAATTTTGGAATCGTGGAAATAGAATTTCTGAATCCAGTGAAATATTTTTGTAAAACAGGAATTGAAAAGTAGAAACTATTTGTAGAAGGAATAAGTAAGCATTTCATCAATTTAATAGTAATAATAATAATTTTTCTTTAAAACTACTGAACCGATTGTGATAATATTGAAATTTTTTCAATTTTTTTTTTCATTTTTCTTACCATCCCCATGACTTCCCCAAAGAAAGCGAATTTTAAGTTCATACTTATATATTTAACCCATTTTGTAATAATTTTCTATTGTTTTGTCGTAATGAATTACCAAAACGTAAAAATGAAAAACAAATAAACTTTTTAATCATACTATTCCTGAAATACTAAGAAAAATATATCTTTATTAATTTAATAATTTTTTATAGTGTAACATAAAATAAAACTCTTTCAAATTTAAAAAATTATTTAATTATCTTTTAGTCGACATTTTTATAATTTTCGGTTTAATAATTTTAATATATGTAATTTTCATTTATCGTAATTTGCTTGACAGACACTCGTAACCAAATCAAATGTTCATTAATAATATTCTATATATATTTTCAATAATTGCTTTTTTGCGATTATTAAATATATTTAACATTAAATAAATTATAAAGGACGAAAATTTCCCTCGTTGAGTTAATCTGGTGAAATTTGGCTATATTGATTAAAATCGTCATGCGCGACTTGCTGAATTTCCTGAATTTCGATTTTCAAAGGGCAGAATTCCGAAATCGTACTTGAACGCGAAACTAATGATTACGAAATATTTGAGGGAAGTAGAATTGGTGCCTTTCCAAAAGGGTCTTACACACAGAAAGACAAATTGGTTTGGGGATACGATCTCTCAGCGGGCATTGATCGCATCCGAAAAGTTCTGTCGAGTCTCTGGAGACCACTGAGCAGTACGTTAACCACGAATTCCGTGAAGTTGAGAGCTTGTATTTAAGTGATATATACGCGAAGGTAATAGATCTTGAAGAATGGTGCACATAGATAGGCTTGCAATAGATACAATAGATACAAACTTTGAAAAGCACGTATCTATACAAGGGTCACGAATAATACCGCAGTAATACACGTCATTTTAATAATGATATTATAGTATTATTAAATTTCACTAATCAAAATTAAGTCTGTAAAATTAGGTGCAAAAAAATCTATGGACGGTATTTTAAAAAATGAATTATAAGACGAAAGATATAAAATGTACCATAAAAATGCATTATTTTTTGAACAAATATGGAAAATATTTTTGTACACATCTTGGATAAAGACGGAAAAACTTACCGTCCACGAATTCCATGTTACATAGGCAAAATTCAAAATAACGATTCAGATTTCTCGAATGCTAAAGTAAATAACAATAACTTTATTACGGTCCGAAAGAATGTCGGAACCCGTATAAAATCGTATGGTGATAAAATATATGACGTCAGACAGTGATGCCATATTGCGATTCGTGTTTTTTTTTTTTACATTAAAAATGGCGACTAAAAATGTCGATTAGAATATGACGTCACTCCGGCAAAATGAAGGATTTAATATGGCGATCGCAAAAGTAACGGAAACCGTAAAATTCATATTCATGGCCTAAATTGGCTTTTTTGAAGTTTAAAAATAGTGATCGGATTTTGTAATCAGGAATGTCTGAAAGCCCTATGTTTAGAGAATGAATGGCTTTAGTGAGATTAAAAGTTGTACTATTCGTAATTTCTAGGTTAATGGAGAAAACTAAGGGAATTGATGCTTCCTTTAACGGGATAATTTAATTCTTACTTCGACTTTAGCCTCAGGTGTCGTTCGGTCTTGTAACTATTTGCTCAGATGCTCGTACAAGATGATTGAATTGGTATGCTTCGCGTTTACTTGATATTGTAGACAACTTTTCAATTGTTATTATCGTAACGCATTTATTGATATTACAAAAAAAAAAAACAAAAGAAAAAAAGATAATCATTTTTACAATTTGTGTTTGCGCTACTCATTATTAATTTCGACCTTGTATATGTATCTCTCAACCTCATTTTTTTTTAAATCTCTTTCTTCCCTTCTTTAAACATGACATAAGAAAGACTCCAAGAGTCTTCATCGCTAATTACGAATATTATGTCGAGAGATGAAAGGCGTTCCTTTGCATATTTTTCTAGATAATAAGAGATCAGTTCAACTTTACCATAAAAGCCTGCAAAAAGTAAAGAGGGATGGACAATTCATTAGTTCATTTAATTGTCGTGTATAATCAATTATAGAATGCATTTTTTTCTTACACTATCCATTTCTCCTATGCTTTTAACATGGTAAATATCTGACTTGTCTAAGAATTAGCTAAAAAATGTTTTCATTTCTATCAGGGTTTGAGAATAATTATATTCGAACTGCACACAAGTGTATATAGATGCGTACATCTGCATATAGAATTATGTAAACTCGTATAATATTGGATCTTTGGTAGATTTTTATAAAAATTGAAAGATTTCGAAAATATTTCTCTGCCATATTAGATCCGCCATTTTGAATGGCTGAAATTTTACAACGGATTCGTGATCAGTGACCTCAAAACCAGCAGAATACAATTTTTGTAAAAATTGAAGTGTTTTGACAATATTCGTCCGGCGTATTTGATCCGCCATTTTGAATTTCGAAAAACGAATAACATTTGATAAAAACTATAACAAATACATTTATATTATATTCATTAAACAAAAAAAAATCGAAAATGGCATCAAATTTTCGGCTGCAAGCCGCCATGTTTAGTGTCGCCATTTTGGAATTCAATTTTTCCAACCATACGTTGTGAAGTTTACGATCCGCGGACGCAAATTTTCATTTCATAGTGATCTCTTCATCCGATTTTGATGCATTATTGTACAGATGAGAAAAAAATTTGTTTGTGAAAATTTTACGCTTTGGGTTTTAATTTTTAGTCTTTTGGCATTTGACCAGTACCAGTACGGATATGTAAAAAGAAAAGTTAATACAAAATGCATTAACAAACTAATGAAAAATTCTATTATTTTCAGGGATTTGCTTCGCCAATTGTAACAATAATAAACACATACGGAAGCGACGACTTTAAAATTCTCGGCCTTAAATTATTAAATAGGGAAAATCGGTTCCTTTAATCAACCAAAGTGGAAAATCCTCTTAAAACAAGCGCAAGGAAGTTTGCGTAGGGCGATGCACCGTAAAACGCACCGTATATACAATCCCTGGAATCGTACGGCGAACTTTAATGGAAATAAAAGCACCACTCGGCGACCGCAAGTATAAATCGGTGTTCATTGTGGAGAACGACATCAAGGACCGATCGTGCTCGTGGACCTTGCAATCGTCGTTCGTGATTTCGTTCCCAATGCCATTACTGATTTCCGAACACGCATGGTCAAGGGCTAAATGTGTGTGTGTGTGAGAGAGAGAGAGGGTCAAAAATCGATTCTCGTAAAATTCGACCCTATATATATAATATCGATCGGTATAGTAGCCGGCAAGAGTTCGCAGAATATTTAATCACATTTCGGGTTAACTCGGTGAGCCAGCTCACGAGGACGGAAATCATCGATGCGAGGACCTGAACATTACGCGATTATCCGGAATTCGCTTATCCGGACTAATAGATTGCCCGGAGTCCAAGACCTTGTAATATAGTTAAATCATAGTTATATATATATCTCTCTCTCTCTCTCGTGAGCGACGAGACGCCTCGTTACATCGTCGATGAAATCTTGAGTGACTTCGTTATCTGCGGGCACGCGGTCATAGGACGTAATATACACAATCCCCCACGTATATATCGTGGACGTTTGAGAATGAATATTGTGTCAATCGAAGCCCTCGGCAGGTGTCGGAGATACATCGAAGTTTCCATTATTCTTGCCCTCCTTCAACGGATGTACTGATCAAATGTTAGAGAATAAAGAATTGATATTTTCATAAAAAATTCACTTTAATTCCAAAATTTCTTTCCAAGGAAATAAAAAAAATTAAAAGTAATACTATATTTTTACTTCTATAATAAATTAAATTGAAAATTTCCTACATTTCATCATATTTGAAGTGATGAAATTTAGCGTACTGAGGCGCTTAATTACTATATTTTTTGAATGCACGTCATCGCAAACTTGAGATACGCATTACGCTTGAATAATTCAAAGTCTACGAATATATATATAAAGTAAGAAGATTCACATTATCTATTTCTCACTCGGCATATAACTACTATATGGGTCGTGTGCATAAATTAAACTGCGCAATTGTTACCATCGAAACTTTGATCACTTGAAGAAGTTCCAGAGTAACTTCATCATATAATAACAAAATTTCGGAACAGAACTCGGCAATAATGGCGCATTAAATGCACAAGTTCAATGTTCGAAAGTAAGCCATCCGAATTATTCAGAAATTCAAGAAACGTAAGTAAAGAGTATTGAGTATTGTCATTAAGAAGTCTCGACGCAAGTCGAGAAAATCCAGCGTTGAAGTTTACAGTATCATCGAAACTTCGACCAGTCTTTTACCATCACACGTATACATACACTCGTAATTGCGAATGAACGACTAAGTAGTAGTAATGGGTATACTTTATAACATTTTTTTTTAAATTGCGGGCATTGAGTAATTTTTCTAATAATTTTCATATTTTCATTTACATTTATGTTGATTGGTATATATATGTACTTTTTTAGGGGCGTAATTAGTTAAATAAGTAAACAAGGTTATTTTCCATTACTGGAATTGATGCATAAACAAAGTAATTAATAAGTATTCTAAATCTTCTTCTTAATTGGGGATTTTTTAATAAAGAATGAGCGAACAATGCCAATGCTCAACATTGTTTAAACGCTAATGGGTAATCTTAATTTCGCGGTGTTGACAGCATGCATTTTATTCTCTGCTTGCGTATATAATTTAATATTTGAAGAGGTGATAATCCGGATACGTGAAAAAGTAATCGAGCAAATTGTGGACACTTTACATTTTTAATTAATGTGAAATTATTAATGGTACGTAAAATTCACATTTCATGAGCACATACATATATATAGGCATGACATTTTATTAAACGGTATTAGGGCATGTATCGACATTTTTCTTTTTTAAATATTTCAATTTTACATAACTTCATCGATTATTACTTATTAATTAATTCATAATTTTAAACAAAAGTATCAAAATTTTAATCCTCGTTAAACGCGAATGTTCAATGTAATAAAATTTTATAACAAAAAAAAAAAAAAAAATGTATATTAAAAATTCAGATAGTTTTTTAAAATTTGATTGACAGTTTTTTTTTAATAAGTAAAGTACAATATTCATTTTATATAACATGTAAAAGAATAATAAAAAATCAAATAGAAAATAATA
>JAPYZR010007659.1:0-12798 GCA_030522945.1 Trichopria nigra | reverse complement strand
AAAAAAAAAAAAAAAAAAAAAAAAAAAAAAAAAAAAAAAAAAAAAAAAAAAAAAAAAAAAAAAAAAAAAAAAAAAAAAAAAAAAAAAAAAAAACAATCGCAAAACTAAATATTAAATAAGTAATAAGCATATTATTAATAATTATGTTTAACATTTAGAGTTTGGGCAAATTATTATAAATTATTATTAAATAATAAGCATATTATTAATATTAATATTAATTATTATATTATATATTAATATTAATTAATTAATATGCTTATTATTTAATAATAATTTATAATAATTTGCCCAAACTCTAAATGTTAAACATAAATATTATTCTGACAAAATGAGATGAAAGTGATAGGAATCGAAAAAGAGTTTAACAGAAATCAGATTAGACAGAATCGTAAGTATCATTTAGATAGAAATGTAAACGTGTATACTTTTTGGGAGGGGCTAATCAAATTCTTAATATTATTTGTACAGTTTACGATGAACTATAGGTTTGTTAAATTTTAAATATTGTTTTTCCTATATATATATATATAAGCTCGCGTGATTTTATGAAAACAAAATACAGCATCAAAGATTCTACACTATACTCTTTGTTAAGATGGAAGTTACTGAAAATGTAATAGAGTAGTACATGCCGCGGAGGAAATTATATAAAGCATTAATACATTAATTATCGGTTTTAACGTATATCATTATATATATATATATATATGTAAAGGATTAAATACTTTTACAAGAAACCTTTTTTAAACGATTATGTCAAAGACAACAAAATATTTCGATTTTAAATTAAATTGTTAATAGCGTTGAAGAGAGTATACATATGTAAAAATGTAATAATTCCTATATAATTCAAAATTAAAGTCCTCCGGTAATAGAATGTTTAGCGGGACACATAGAGCCTCGGTCAGAGCCCTTATTTTGAGGCCGGAGCCCAAAATATGTCACGCTAAAAACTCTACTAGCCCGGCCTAAACTAAAATCTATTTTATTTTAAGTATATATTTTATATATGCATTTTTCATATATTTTAGATTGCTTTTTAGTAACATCATTTTCTAGAGATTGCCCATTAATTGATGTTAGTGTCATACGCTTATTGTATAAAAGAAATTAACTATATATACTGGTAACATTTTCTTAATATTTTGACAAATAATTGGCTTTTATTTATGGACGTAGGGAGGGTTGCAAGAGAAGAAAGTTCAACACAATAAATGAATGGTATGATGAATAAGCCGTCGTACTCCTTCAACTGAGACGGTCTTCTAATAACAATAAATTTTATATAATTCTGTCATTGCGTGCAGTAAAATACAGAAGGTATCGACAGAAGAATTTATTGTCAAACGGGATTTCTCTGTACACTGATCGATTGGCGCTTTCCAACTCTTTCTACACTCGTAAAAACTTGTCGAAGTTTCGAGTTCCATTGCCTTCAAGTCTCTATTGATACAAGTAGATCGATTGATCTTCGATTTCTCCAATGTTATTTTTATATCACTGACCATTTTCTCAGTGACATAAAGCATCCGACAAATATATGTACTGCTGTAGATATTGGATAAACAGTTATAATGACATAATGATAGAATGATGCGACATAAGCAAAGAATATATAGGTACAGTATATTTGTCTTATCGTGATATTTAATATATCATGTGTATACGCGTATATGATATGTTTTCTTTTTGGGAAGTAGAGTAATTAAATATGGTGGGTAATTATGTACACTCTACTTTCAGTTCTTTTCTCGTTGTAAGAGTGAATATCATGTCAGTAGGGGGTCGTGTGAATTGGTCTTATGTTTAAATATTCATTTAATGTGAGATATTATCCTGAGTATATAAGGTGATGTCTCAGGGTATTGTTCATGAATGTAAATTGTGAAACATAATATTTATAACGAAATGAAGATTAGTCAAGAAATGATATGATTTTTCCCACGTTAATGAAAAGTTATAGTGAAACTGCATCCTTCTGTAATGATGATCATACTAAAACTTTGTCCCATTTTCAGAAAAGGAAATTTAGCTATAATTATTATTTAAATAGGGGAAATAAGTTTGACTAATTACAATAGGTATTTATATGCCTGTGACTAAAATGTTCGCGTTTCTAATTTGCTTGTAATCTCTCTGAACTTTACAATATAATTAGGCTAGATAAACAAGTAATTAACGATTCTTCCTAATTTACGACGAAAAAGATCATAACTATACAGATACATACAATTTTCAAAATTGCACTTTTTTGAACGATTTTCAAGTCTAACACAATATTTTGAAAACCAAGATATACTAATCATACCTTACATGTATATGCGTTATTTAAATACAGCAGCGATACAAACCTAAATTAATAAATAACAATCGACATTTTTATCTTTTCTTTAATAACAATTAATTCCGTCATATATGGCTTTTCGTGGCAGTGTAATTAAAATAAGAAAATATTTCGATAGAATGTAATCATGCAGCAATCGAATCAAATTACTATTTTACTCAATTGTGCAAATAATCACCCCTTGCTATATTATTCATTAGTTGGGACACCATACATTTGTGGATGGCACATGTCTGTATTTCATGCTGACTTCCTAAAATGATTGATATAACTGATTTTAAATTAAAAACTGATTCGCCTTTATAGTAACTTTAAAAGTGAATTGATTTTGTATATAGATATTTCAATTGTATTATTATATCAATTATATTATGCTTAATAGGGGATAAGATATAAATAAACTCTCAATGATGCTTATTTATTGTAAAACAAATTGAATTTGAGAATTTGTCACGTCTTTTTTTTACCATCATAATAAAAAATGCATGAAATAAATAAATAAGATTAATAATAATGATGAGGGAAGTTTTAAAATTGATTGACGACTTTAATATACTTATCAAATAACTTTTCGATAAATAATACTGCAATAAAATTCATAAGTGATTATAGATTTAAATTTACATTTACATTTAACTATACCCTAGTAGAAATCAGTTTGTAAATATCCGGGCGCAAGCTTGGGCGCAAGCTTGGCCCTGACTCGCGCCCGCATATCTATCAAGGCGCGAGTCAGGGCCCAGCTTGCGCCCGGATATTTAGAAACAAATTTCTACTAGGGTACAATTTATAGATTTAGACTCGATTCGCATTTTTTGTTCAATCCACATATATGCGTAAATTGCACAATTATATATATACATTTACTAAAAATGACTGTTTTGAGTTCTGCACTAAGACGTTTAAACAAGCTATGTATGAATAGGTCATTGTTTCTTATAGTTATTATATCGCATGAAAGGCGCAATTCAAATGTACACCTGTGCGTTGTATACGAATATAAAGAATTGCCTTCCTTAACCTTTACAGACTCGTGCAAGAATAATTTGTAAAAATTGAGTAAAAATTATACGATAAAGACGAATTATATTTCTCATATTTTTATATCTTATCATATGATTTTGCATTTGTCACTTGAATTTTTGATAATTTCACACGAAAAATCTTAACTGCAATCCGAAGGTACGATTTGATAAAAATTCCTCTTTTTTTAGTATCTATATTTTTAATTTAAAAATTAACAAAATATTTTTTTCTATTTAATTCAAACCGCACATTATTGATTTGTCGTTTTTGGTAAGAAATGATAATAAAGTTTACCTGTAGGTCCGATAAGAACGACATTTTTTAATGAACATTGTAAGAAATTAATTTTATAGAGGAAAATGCATGTATTATGTAATTTCCTAAACGCAGCTTTATTTGTATAGTACAGTTTCCGCCTACTATACAAAAGATACATCATTTCCCTTGTAGAAAATGACACCAGTTTCTGCCTAATTTTTCTGGACTCTCTATGTTAAAAGTATTGGAGTTCAGAATAAATAGCCATAAATTGGTCTTATTTTCTACTAGGGTTTAAAAACATTCTTAAATCTTGTAAGTTGAAAATGTCCTCTTAAGTAAATATAAATAATTACTTATAAGCAATTATTATGATATTTGATATTTACTTATGTGACTGAAATCGCATTCATTAAATACTTCATTATCACGAAATTATGCAGACAGTAAAAAAGTAATGTAGCACACGCTTGCATAAAATGAAATGCTTCTCACTGCAGCTCTTGCCGTGTTCCCTTCACGTTTTCTCAACAGGGCTCGGCTGTATATATATATACTTTCTTGCGGGTGAGCTGTTGTGGACGAGAGCGTCCAGCCGGCCGTGGTCAGTGGTTCGCAAGGCCGATGGCCGGAAACCTTTGTACAGAAAACGTCGATGACCATATACATACTCGGTATTGCATATAGCTATTTAGTGCAATTTTACAACAATCAATAATAAATTTCATAAGGTTTGCCGAAATTCTTCTGCTCCTTTCGTTAAAATTCAGATTCCACAGCTCGGTTGCATCAACAGTTTTTCGAATATTGAGTAACTGCTAGTTTTAAAATTATGTAATTCATGCAATTTCATGTTTGTGCTTTCTTAACCCTCGGTGATTTGCATATGCCGCTTTCCGCAGGTTAATGTTAACGGTTTCTTGCTACGGATGAAGAAGATTTTCTTTATTGCGCTTCGTATTTTTAAACTTTCTTTTTTTTTCATTTATCAAGATTATTAGATGAGAAAGTACCTTGTTATATGTATAAAATAAAAATGACACAATGGAGCTCAACAAAAATTACATACGGATTCTTTTTCTAACTCATGATCGACAGATTTATTATTTTCATTAATTTGCTTTCTTTCGCATTTATGAATTTTTTAATTATACAATAATCTTGTGGTCTTTGTTGCTCATGATTTTAAGCAAGCTTGACATTTATACAATTGTCATTGACTGAGGTCATCGGTAACAAACTATTTTTTATGTAACGAAAAGTGATCACTATATACCTCTTTTGTTATATCGAAAAGAAAATATATGACACTCTTGATTTTTTTGTTACACGTATTTGAAGGAAAATAATTCGGGAAAAGTGTATACTCTTAATTTTTATACGCACAATTTAAGATAAAAAAAATATCGTATAGAAATTTGCTATCTATTAAAATATTTATAAAAGAAACAAAAATAATGCGTTTGCAAATAAAAGATCACATATACACAAACCTAATGAAATTGATGCCGTCACGATGAACACCGCCTTATAATTAATTAGTTGGAAGTAAACCATGTTATTGTGCGGGACCTATTTATTTTATAGTGAGAGATAAAAATAACATTTTTTTGCTTATCTCGAACATTGGCAAATTCATATGTGTATTAGGGGATGCAGGCATATTGTTGTAAAAGTTTGTTTTATTGCACGAATTTTCAATTCAATTCATAATTTACCTTATGGAAGACGTACATACAATCATGAAGAACTTTAAAGTACACAAAATTTATGAAAATTTTTAAATAACAAATGGTAATTAAGTATATTTTAAGCGCTCCTAGAAATATATAATTTTCGTACGATCATGCAAAACGCCAATTATAGAAACCGTCTTAGAAAATCATGGAGTCACGGTAATATTTGTCATAGGCAACCCTGCGTATGAGGATTTGCTACCATTTATAATAATAAATAGTCACGAACAATTAATGAAGACCATTTCTGATTTTCAGATCTCAAATTCTGGGTGTTTGCCATGTATTTGCATTGTAATTTTGTTGCAAGATTTTCTACGATATCTCTCAATTTTCCATCATTGTGATTACCATTTAACGTTTTACAAGATATTCATCATATAAGATCGGACGATGAAGATAAATTTTAGTACAGAAAGTGATTAAAATGCAATATAACAATTTTAGTCAATTAAAAACATTTGAGGTGCAGTCGCAAGCTTCAGTAGTAATGTAATTGACAGCCTTTTATTTAATGCGGATAAGTCGATTTAGTTTTTGACAATCGTAACACTTGTAACAGCGGTCAGCAGGCAACGCGGTCGTACTCCTTACCAACGGAGTGTATCCGCCACGCTTTTGGCTCACACTTCTGAGTCTAAAGTCTTAAACGCATATTCCGGGCATAATTATAACCCATCACCTTTATGTCCGGAGTATACGTACATTTTGTTACGTTGCGATTATTCCTGAATAAAGTCAAAATCCGTGCAATTTTCATTTCAAAATCCGATCGAAAATCCAAGTTATCAGTTGATATTGGACACACACACACACACACACACACAGACAGACAGACACACGCACATATTAGATTTTTTAATAACTTAAATCGGCCATAAACAGTTCCATTAATTTTTTTCTTTGTCCTACGTTTCTACACACACACACACACACACACACACACACACACACACACACACACACATATATATAGTGATAGAAAGTCGCACTCTGCCTAAGGAATACAATCTTAATTTTTCAATTAAAGAAAAAACAGCTGAATTAAATTTCTTTTAATCATAATCATGTAGAATAAAAGTGTATACCTATAGCTGTAACTGCCTTTGTACGCAGGTATGGAATAATTGTTAACCATTTATTAACCCGACTCTAACTATCATTTAACTTATTAGGTTTCAGTATAGATTTGTTAGCCGAATAAACAAGTAGTAACATAATCCTAGTGAAATTTACGATGTTTGTCAATTTTAGTTATTGAAGTTTGAGAGAAAAAAAGAATTTCTTATCTAGTCAATGTTCTGTTATCGTCGGCAATGTTCTCAGTTAGAAATACACCTTATAGAATTTTACGAAGTCTCCTTTTTAGAAACAATAAAAACAATTAAACTTGCGATTTATTTTGATAGATCACTATACACAATAGATTAGCTTATCAGTAACATACCATTTGGCAAGTAATCATGGTGAGAACCTTTAAACGTTTCATATTTCATACAATATCGAGTTAATTGAATGAATACCATTTTTCATTTATGCATGGATGTATTAGTTTATTGTTATATATTTAACGAAACACAAATGGACTAATGTGCAAACTTATGATTTGAATTGACTTATCTTCTACATCCTACTGCAGTAGAAAATTAAACCCATATATGGCTATTTCTTTTGGTCCTAAAGCTGTGCATACATCTACATGATCTACATATATATGGTACCAGAAAACCTGTCCATTTTCTACTAGTCGTAAATTAAATTTATTTAAGCTATCTATAATTTCAGAACTTTTTAACTATATCCAAGATTAATGTGGATAGGTTAACATGTAAAGCCAATATGGATTATGCAGGAGATATATTACGAAATCTTCGCTCTCATTAAAGATCATGATTATGAGTGGAATTTATATTTAATAATACAAATTATAAGATGTACAGCAAGACATATATATCAGTTTTAGGTACAAGTTAAATTATAATTTTTTGTGTGAAGGTAAAAGATATATATTTCCACTTTTTATCGTATTCATATAGAGAAAGGTGTTGGAGGATGTCTTGAATTGAAACAATGATATCTTATTATCAAATTGAGTTTGAAAAAAAGTTCATTAATGCTATTATCGTATTATATTTCCGTTACTGGAAAAAAAACCTATGCACTTAAGTATATTCAAATATTTTTTCTTTTCTTTTTTTAATATGATCGAAATTACAATTATGCATCACTCAAACCAACCACGTCCCATTTAATGTTTATCATTACGTTATAAAATTTGATAGAATTAACTTTCACTGCTCTGATGAATCCTAACAGGATCTTTTCAAGAATTCGAAAACAAAGTATGTGTATTGACCATAAGCGCCCCAGTAGACATTTTTTACGGCCCTGATCAGGTCCTTAGAAAATTTCTACTCGGGCGATATCGATTAAGATTTATGTTTATGCGGGGTATGGTAATTGCCATTTTGTAAAATGTTGTTAGTTCGGAGATTACAAGATGTATTCGTGTATGCGCTGTCCACTGTGTTCTTTGCGCCGGAAATTACGGAATATCTGTCGGATCGCTCATTTTCAAAAGTTGAGATCAACAGTTGAGACAGTCTGAACAGAGGCAAAGGCAAAAAGGCCGACACCCGGAAAGCCGTTAGTAAAATCTGGGGAATTTTATTTTAATATAAAATCATTTGTTTTCTTTTTTGTAGAATGGAATTATATTAATCTTTTTTGGACTACGAGTGTCGAGATACTGTTTTTTATTTTTTTTTTTGTTTTTTTTTTTTTTTTGTTTTTTTTTTTTTTTTGGATCATTTATACAATTTCATGGTTAAGTTACTTCGCCTGACGCAAGGCGGACGAAATATTGAATTTGTGGGCGCGATAGGTTTTTCCGATTCTTTGGGTTAGGGGATTTTTTTCTTTCATTCTCTTCGTCTGTTTGTGGACAAGATGAATCGTGTCGAAGACATGAAAGTTGTGTCACAATAGGCTTCCCGAATAGCAAAATTGACCAATATGCAGGAAATATACTGAAATGACGGCCATATGCTGCACATATGATGTTATTTCGGCATATTTCTGCATGTTTTTGGTATCTGGGGTCGTACGTATACGTACGTGCGTTCGTGCTCTAACTCACGAATGAATAAATAGAATATCTTTTGTAACCTCTTTTTTGGATATACCAGACCAACAAAAAGAACTGATTAGATTTTGGAATATTACTACCGAGTGCTTTACGTCGAAAATTGCCATTTTCCCGCCCAACTTCGACGTTTTTTACTTTTTTTCATTCACTTTTTTCCAATTTTATCATGATCAAAACGTCTTTACAACATGATTTTTGTTTTAAACGTGCAGTTCTATGTGCCCGAAGCTATGATTAATGATATACCAATTTCAAAAACCAAAAGGCCGTCTTACGGAACTGTAACTAAAAGGCGCATTTGATTACTTTGAATTTGATTGGAACTCCTTGCTCGGGAGTTTCAGGGTCGTTCAATTGAATATTTAGTATGAAAAATGCAAAATCTCGATGTGGGAGCGGGCGGGAGGGGGGTAAAGTCATTAATCAGAACTAAGTTTTAAGGGTATCTGATTTTGAATTCAGTTTCAAAAATGTAAAGTTTAAAACAGGACGGTAAAAAGTGGGAAACAGTTAATTTTTATTAGTTTTTAATGTATATTAGTAGTAATATATGCTAATTATGTGAATTAACAAAAAATAACTAAATATTGGGAAAAATTCTGTTAAATAATCCAAACCTTATTATATTCTTTTATGATACTTTACATTCATGATCGCAATATTTTCTTTTTTTACAAAAATACTTACGTGTTCGTGATATTGAAACAAAAGATTGAATTACGCCTAAGGTTTGGTGAAGACACAGAATTTGCCAAAGCAAAGAAAGATGTCGTAATTGTTATCAAAGCGAAGAAGATATTTAGAGAATATAGTGTTTTGTTATGACAATTAGACATGTGGTCGGTTCCTGATTCACAGGCGTTTAAATTATACATTCTCGAGACGCCTGACGTCACTTCCTACACACCTGCCCTGCGCGTTTCCGAACGATAGTCTTATATCTATATACATACATATAATACTATATATATGTCGGGTTCGCCACCATTAACGGAGGGGCACGCAAATACTGCGAGAGAGAGAAAGAAAGGGACAGAGAGAGAGAGAGACAGAGAGAGAGAGAGAGTGCAAGACAGTATAAAGGGAATGAGGTATATCCATATAGCTTGAAAAAAGATAATATTTGACGAACAAATTAGCTTCTGGTAATTCTTAGGGCGGAAGTGTCGATCAATATGTTCCATTATTTAAATTCAATAGTTATTAGATTACGTTATAAACTGTTTAATATTTAGAAGTTTTACACATTTTTTTTTTATTTAAGCAATTTAATCTATTTAAAGATTATGATGCTGACAATAATGTTTATACATACATTTGTTTACATTTGTTTACATAAATATAGCCTTAATATAAGTTGTGCGGTGATCTTATATGTTTAAATTACAGTTTTTAAGAAAGGATAACAACTGTTTGCATACTTCGGTACACGGTTTCGTTAATAGTTTGGGACAGTCACGGGGGAATTATATTTAATATATTTAAACCGTTTATTAGCGATTGACGTTGATCATTGTAAATAGGGCATTGCCAAAACATACGGTTAATGTCTTGATGCTTTAAACCAACCCACTAATAACTGGCTAATATTCTCTGATTCCTTAAGTGCGCTGTTATCCTTAAAGAAAGATTGCTTCGACATTAGTATTAATCCAATTATTCTTGACATAAAAAAAAGGTACATGAATTCTCATCCAAAACACCAAATAGCAGTTCGATAAAGTTTTTCTGGATAGCTGCCCACATAGGGATTCACGGTAACGAAGCAGCTGATGATCTAGCCAAAGAAGCGGCCTCACAGAAACCGAGTGATCCAATACCAAAAATTTCTTTTACCAATCTCAGAACTAATTTAAAAAAAACTGCAACATTTAACACCCTGAATATTATTGAAAACGAAGGGTTAAGCAAGGGTGTAGAATATTTCAAGAACTACCACAATCGCAACACGAAACCGTGGGTTAACAAGGCAAACCTCTCACGCGAAGCTATAACGACAATGTGCAGATGTATAGGTCTGGCCATTACAATCTGGCTTTTTCCCTAGCACGTATAAAAATACTAGAATCTTTTACACATTGTTACATGTATAGTACGTAAAAAAAAATCAAAAAGAACATTTTAAAATATAGATGTATACTGTAACAGCGATTATACTTTCAAAACTATATATATTCTTCCCGGAGAACTCACATTTTACTTTTGAGTTTTACATTTCAGTAAACTTGATGACACATTTTTTTAATTGTTGGAAATTGTGTCTTTAGAAGAAACATTTTTTTCGAAAATTTCTCGCTAAATGCTCTCAAGATAAATATGAAACATTTATGGAGAGTGAATTTTTCAGACTTTCACGACAGAACTTTCACTCTTTTATTTAACAACATAGTAGGTTGATAACTCAATTTTCATTTTCAAATATTTGAAATACAGTTATTATTATTACACATGTATATATATATTTATACAGTTTGTTTCAAATTGCATTGAAATCATTCAGGGGCAAATTAATATAATGCAAATATCTAAAAAGTGTGCGGGCCCTCAAAGATTGCATCCTAGATAAAATTGCAGTACCTGCTGGTGGTCTCTGCACCTGTCTTCCCGGTTGTAATCATTATATCTACTATATAAACCTGGGGGACTTGAGGTCAATGTCGAAACTAAATATATAACATGTCTGAGTCATACACTATTCTACGGTTAATGTCAATGTAATAAATATATTATGAACTGTAAATTTAGAATTGACAATAATTTACACCGTGTAGTGTTATGTAAAAATGTTCGCTTACTATATAAGAATGTATTAAAAGCCAAAGGTAAAAGGTAAAAAGGTTAACAAAGCGAGAAAACTTTCATTGGGGTTTTTAAATTTTAATAAACATTTAATTTTTTTTTATATATTTTTTTAATATATATATTCATTCTGCTTTTGAAGTCATCAAAAATGAATTACATTATTGTTAACAATTTGCTAGAAAGTTCTCGTTTACATATAATATATATATATTAGTAAAAAAGGATCATGAATCTATTTGCATAAAAAAAATGAATCAAAAATAGTCTGTTGTAAAAGGGGGTGGGGAGGGGGAGGGGCGGGGGGGGGGGGTTATGAACAATATATGTGAAGTTTTTAATAACGCAACATTAAATTTAAAGCGATTTTAAAGTACACAAAAGTTATATATATACTTATACCTATATATATATATAGGGTAAGTATAATAAAAAGTGCAAATTTAAAATGATTGAATATTTTTTTTTTTATTTTGAAAAAAAGTTTAAATAATTATGAATTTACACTTTTTTACTTTCTAGGTTATACGGTAATAGCCAAAATGGACTCTGCTAAAAAACGACGATTTACACTTTTTTACTTTCTAGGTTATACGGTAATAGCCAAAATGGACTCTGCTAAAAAACGACGAATAAATGAAAAAACTCGCTTACGGGTAAAAAAGCATAGGGCGATAAAAAATTATAAAAAATCATTACAGACTCTTGTTTATAATAGAGACAGCAGTAAGTACACGCATATATATACAGTTTCTTCGTATATATTATATACTATAATAACTGTACGGTTGTTAATTATTGTTATTTATTAGCACTTTTACTAAACTATTTCATTTTATTAATATATATTCCCGCACAACACATAATATTAAAGTAAATATTACAGTAATATATATTATAATGTCATAGTCATATCACTGTAATATTACCGTAATATTATAATATTACTGTAAAATTACTTACCGTGTGGGTGGTTATTATACTATATTACAACTTATTTAGATAATCAATCCATTTTTAAAAATAATATCACTAAAAATTTTGTTTAAATTTTAGGCAATGAAGACTCAACTACTCATAATTACAATAATGATAATTTAGATCATTCATTAAATAATAACTTTCATGATTTATTATTAATAAATAATCATTTGTCAACCAACCGTAATGCTAGTTGTTCTTCAATGTTCGAGGCAGAAGAACCAAATGAATATGAGGTAAATTTGCACAATAATTATATATCTGAATCCGATCACATTTCGGATAATAGTACTTCTACAAACACTTTACTATAATGAATAGATATCCAGATAACATGTTACTCATGAATGATAAAAATGTAATTGAAGTGGACCAAATTTATATGAATGATAATAATATACAGATTCAAGGTAGAATCTGGGAGAAAAAAAAATCTATTTTTACATTTCCTATAGATTCAGAACGTCTGAGTATGTGGCAGCTAAATGAAAAAGTTTCAAGTA
>JAPYZR010007657.1:0-14461 GCA_030522945.1 Trichopria nigra | reverse complement strand
TACAAGCGTCAGTTCATTGTTTCATGTGAAGCAAAGAAGACGCGTGGCGCAATAGATAAGTGTTTATATTGAATAAAAGGAAAACTTGGAATAAACTGTTTTCACCTATTCACCAGCCTGTTCACACAATCTTACCCGTGAACGGTCAAATCGGTGATCTAGCCATAGCAGGCACATCGTATAACGTTCTGTAAACAAACCCCCGGCGCGCCGATCACGGTAAAACCATTCATGGTGCCGAAGACTACCGACAGATTTCGATAACCGCCACAAATACGAACCTTCGACCGCAATGTTCATTTTCCGAATTAATGTATTTCAATACAAATTCAGCAAAACATTGCTCAACGGAGATTCGAACTAGCGACTTGGGAACGTTCAGTTTTAGAGGCCAGCAGGCTAACCACTTACCCATCGGCTCCCCCTTAGTAATGGACAAGTAGATTCACTTGAAAAATATTGGAAAATTTTGGATATCGCAATATGATAAGAGAAATACCCCAAAAAAATGTTGTAACCTCCTGTATATTACCTAAAATTGACACTATTATATAAATATAAATAACAAGTTAAATATTATTTTTAGCACAAAATACATTATTCAAACGTTTAAACTTGCCCATTGCTTTGCTGACATGTACACAATTTCCATGGAACCAATCTTCACAGACATCGCAGCAAATCATGAAACGGTTATTATGTGGTCGCTTACAAATACACCAAAGTCTGTCTGGATCATCTTCGGAATCTGAATTATGCGTTTCTCCATCCTCGTAGTCGATATCAGCTTCATCATCCATACGAAATATCTCGTCGGGTTTTGAAGTTTTCGTAGCATGTGCTGTTAATTTACTACAAATAAAAGTAATTTAATATATATTATATAAATATAAACAATGTAATATATAAAGACCCTTTATTAAGGGGTAACACTCTGGAGGCCGAAAAAAGGCCTAATTTTGACAATTTATTCTGGGATTATGAGAAATGGAATAGTATTCATATTTAGATGGTTCATTTAACACATATTGATGTATGAAACAAAATTTATTATTATGATTTTTGTACAAAATGGCGGCGCTACGTAGGATTTATTTTTTATTCCAATTTTTATAGAAACTGTGCACTTCTGAATAAAACGTATGAATTTTGAACGTTGAAGCTATGAGTGCGCCCAGTTTGAAAATACCCGTTTCGAGAAAATACGCGTTTAATGTTTTCGAAGCATTTAAATCCTTGAAATTTTTGTATACCTCTAATCTGCAATGCCTGCACCGTATATTTGGCCATTTCTATTAATGTTTTACTTCCTGGCTGATTTTAAGGACATCCGGTCCTCTCTGGCATCGTCTGTTAGGGATCTCTCGGAAAACTTGATGCGACGTGCGTCTGCCTCCACGCAGAAATTGTAGCAGTTCGGTCCGATTGTCAAGCCCAAGTGTTGCATCAGCTTCATGACACTTGAAATGCCATCATTGTAGATACCTGCAGCAATACACACTGCGGTATCGAGCACCTATTTGCCACTAGAGAAAGATTTTGGAGCCATAGATCAGTCAGTCGCATTGGAACTTTCATTGCTATTTTGTGTGAAGCCTCGTAAGCAACGCGTAAATACATCACTGCTTAAATCTTTATAAATTGGCGAAATCGCTTTATAAACTTCTTCAGAGAGGTGGTTTATGTGCAAAGTCACAAAGTCCCCTAGCTTCAGCTTTTTGCCAAGTGCACCATGAAGTTTTTCTGCGCGGGCATCTTTCGTGTCTCGGTTGATCGTTAGTAGATAATTTGTGGCCCAGCGTTGCGTAAATTTCATTGAGAATTTTCTCTATGGACTCATGGTTCCTACGAATTGCTAAACCATAATAAATTGTCAACTCGGCAATGAGTTTGCCAGTAACCTTGCCTTTTCCTCCAAGTCCTTTTGTTTGTTTTTTCATATTATGGAGACAAGAATCTATCAGCTTCTGCACATGATCGATACATTCATTTTTTTTACGGTGAACTTTTCGTAGAGCTCAGAACGAGCTCGCAAAGAAAAATACCGCCGAAATATGAAAGCTACAAAACTTAACATACTGCTCCTCGTGAGCCGCGCAGATCTCGCAACAGTCTTACAACTAAGGGGTGTTTAAATCGTCTGATAACAGAGTTATTTGAGTAATCGGCCGTACCAATTCAGTTGTCCCTACTCGGAGTGTGACAACAAGAGTCAGCCCGTCGGCACTTGGACGACACCTCAAAACACGCGCTAACGGCCACTTAGTAGGTGGTAAATTCGGTCGCTTTATTAAAACTAATAGCCCTACCGCGGGAGGGGCTCGGGCAAAACGCTATTTTAACCGTTGCTGCAGCGAGAGCACGTAGTCCGCGGACCACAAACGCCAGAAATGTTCTGCCATTTATTGACACACTTGCCAACGTGACAGACGATTAATCGCTAACGTTGAGAGGGATTTTCAGGGGATCGCATGCAGAGGTCCACCCGTCAGGAAATGGGTAGGAGTCAGAGCACATATGTCGTCAATGCCCTCACTCAGTGCACCTAGGGACCGTGAGTTAAGGACCGCTTCAATTTGGTACAGGACGGTGGTCAATTCTTCCACCGTGGGTGTGGTCCCTTAGTACCCGTTTTAAAATGGAACTTGGTACTCTTAACTCCAGCCTCCCACAGACCGCCGAAGTGTGGAGAAGCTGGCGGGATGAATTTCGAAGTTGTCCCATCGCGGGCGAGAAGACCGCGAAACTCGCTGTCGCGACAACTCGGTCTTAGCACCGGTGAATGTAGTGCCTCGATCACTATACATCACGCTAGGACGCCGGGAGATAAATCTCTTAAGCGCCGCGATGAATGTCGGTGTGGAGTAGTCCGATGCGACCTCCAAATGAATTGCTTTGACCGCTAGACAAACAAACAGCGCAATATATGCTGGTTGAGCCCTGTGACCCCGTCCCTTGGTCAGACGGACCTGGAGGAGGCCAGTGTAATCCACTTCGCAGTGCATAAAGGGCCGTTGTGGTGGAATGATGCGCGGCGGCGGGAGGTTGCCCATCTGTTGAGACATAGGTAAGGCGCGCAGGCGAGCGCATGTCATACAGCGCATAATAACTGCGCGAATGATTTTCTTTCCCTGAATAACCCACGTGGTCAGCCGCTGGATTTTAAGCGTACGTCATAAGCCGCAGTATAGGCACCGAGTATGCGAATCGTCAATAATTAAACGTAGTATGGGGTGTGCGCGGAGTACAATAGGATGGTGGATATTACGAGACGACGGGCAACCGACGTCTCCAGCGTAAAACGTATGCCAAGACTCGAATCATTCGTATTCACGTCGAGATTCGTTGAGACAAGGATACAAGTGCGTCATTTTCTGGCACGACTGCCGTTGCAACGTGCGCTCGAACCTCGAACCTGCACCCGGTTCGAGGTCAGATATCAGGTCCGGCCAATACTCGTGGGGAGCCAGGACGGACCTGAGTTCCAAAGTGGCGAATACATTAAATCGGGGCCGAAATGACCGCGCGACGCAAGATCGTCCGGGTTTTCTTTCCCAGACACGTGACGCCAACATATAGCGGAAATGAGAGTCCGAATTTCTGAAACGCGATTGGCGACGAAAGTCTTCCATTTTGTCGGGCGCTGTCGTAACCAATGAACGACTACGGTGGAATCGGACCAACAGTAGATAGGTGACAATTCAAACTGCGGAACCTTACGAATATAATCCAACATTCGATCCAGCAGCACAGCCAACACAATTTCAACCGCGGGATGCTCAGCTGTTTAATTGGAGCGACTTTCGTGCGACTCATCAAGATCATGACTCACAGAATCTCCTCGAGTCACGCGGATGTAAGCGACGGATATGCGAAAATCCGTGCATTTCGAAGGTCGTTCGGAGTTGTGCTCCCGATGGAACATCGCGTGGTGCTTACCGTTACACACGAAACAAACATGAGTGCCTAAACAATTAGTGCATAACCGTTGACGTTCGACGAAATCGTCACGCACCGACACCGGCATATTTTTAAAACGCTTACATCTATAAATTGTAAGTGCACTCAAGATGTGCGATCATGTTTAAAGGCTCATCACCGGTCAGAGCTGACTTTATAATCGTTTTCGAACATCATCGAAATGCACATTATTATATATGAGCGACTTAAAGAGATCGCAAAAGGCATACCTTTTACAAAAATCGGTGGGTACCTGGGCAATGCGATGCGAGGCAGCTAGACCGAAGATTGAAGTTGACTGCGATGATCTGGATAAGACGGTTCTCCGATGCACGATGGTTTCGTTAAGCCTAGAAGGCGTTGCCGTGCATGATTTCTCCAAGTCATGTCGGAGATGGTTTCCAAAAAACAACAGTTCTTCCGTGTGAAACTGGTTCTCTGAGAAATATGGATGTCTCCGTTCGAGGGTACTGAATGCTTGCAGTATTTAAGCGTTGCAAAGTGCAGCATTGAGCCCACGTTGTCTGGAAGTATTTCAAGCGGACCCTTAATTTAGCCGCTGTGCGTGCGTCTGCCACTGGTAAAGACGAACGAGCCTGATTGAGGCTCGCGAACAGAGACCTTCAAGTTCTGCATCCATGTTGAGGTTGGAACTGTGTGAAGTCCGGTTCCTTTACTTCAACTTTAGCGGTTGGCAGGTTGCGATGCGTTGAGTTGAAATTGAGCAGCGCACGTAACGTGCGAATTTCGAGTGCCGACTCTTTTATTCACGCCATACGTTTTTGTTTACTTTTTTTTTTTTTTTTTTTTTGTTTACATTATTACATGTTTATTGTAATTTTTCATTATTACATCGAGTGCCGACTTGCATGAAGTGGCGATATCGTGATGAGAGGAGCGAGAGCGAGCGGTGCGAGGCAGCTTTAGCTTGAGGAGAGGTCGTGGTAACGAAGAGAGCGTGTGGCGCGAGGGCTACGTAAGCTCGAAGAGGAGCGTCGTCTCCTCGATAAGAGGAGGGGTTTGAGGGGGATTGCGGACTAAATTTCCGAGATTTCGGAACAAAATCCAAGAAAAATGTTGGATAGGAACTGTCACTGACACAAAACTGGTACTTGCACTTTCCGATTAGAGGTGTGAACGGATCCTGGCAGGATTGCCAAAAATGTTGTCGGGATATGAGCGACCAAGTAAGAAAATGTCCGATGGAGTTCAGGATCCGAAAAGGGAATCGGGCAATTAGGTGAAAATGAGTAGCCGTTAGTTTTGCTCAAATAAAATATATTATCATCTCCAGTATTTAAAATTTCACACTGCTTGTTTTTTTCTCAATTTATGCTAATTATTTAGGTATGCATAAATAATTATGGATATGCGTAAACTACAGTAAAGACACCTATGACAAGAGAGTCCGTGATCACACACCTATCGTTAACTTGCTGTGTTTAGATAGTAAGGCCTAATTACGAAAACATTTGAGAGTACAACCAACTTATTACATATAAGTGCCGATTATATAATATTCACTCCAAGTGCGATGTAAACAAACCGCACAATTTGAACTTTTATATTCAGCTAATGTTGTTTCTTTATGCTTAAATACATACATGAAAATATAATAACACTGCGATTTAATGGACTAATTTAAATCTGTACCGGACCGCTTAGTCCTCTAGAGGTTCGCTGCAAAAAGTGCGTACCGTGAAGAGAGACCTTTGAGAAAATAATTAGAGCTCCCCACTACTGAACCAGCAGCCAATAGCGAGAGCGCAGATCCGCGGCGCAGTCCCCGAGAATAGTATATAAGGAGCGCGAGAACACACATCGAAGAGTAGTGTGCAAGAGTCCACCGACAGGATCACATCCTTTACAGGAGCTAGCAACTGGCAATTAACTTATTCAAATAGTTCTTTTAAGAACGTCATTTTCGTAGAGAATTTCTAACAGTTCTTTTAAGGCCTAATTTAATAAATAGTCCTTATTAGGACTTGTAACGGGAACTAAAAACAGTTCTTTTAAGAACTAATAAATAGTCCTTATCAGGACTTGTATCGGGAACTAAAATTCGAAAAGAAGTTCAAGCAGCACTAGGCAGTGACCACCTCGGCAGCCAGGAAGAAGATCCAAGCGGAAACCATTCGCTTAGGAACGAATCGCCTGTTTGGACGATCTCCTCAAGCGCAACAGGGTTGGTTCTCGTGTCCTCTGTTAGAGTGATCGAAACAACTCCATCGAACTGCTGAAAGTGTGTCACCTGATAGGTTGATCCTTTCAACAGAGGTAAATTAAATTTATAATCCGCGAGTTTTTGACCGAGTCACGCGATCGCCGTAATAATACGCGGCTATAATATTCCGAATACTTATACGCGATTTTATTCAATACTCGACTCTCACTATGGATTATTATTGCGAAAGATGTCTCAGCAGAAAGAGCCTACCCGTCTGTGGCCGCAATCAATGGCTACCAACATGCGATCTTCAATTAGAAGACTATCTATAAATCGAGTCCAGGAAAGAATAAACAAGGCTACCACTACATCGAGACATCCCGCATTATTTGAAGGAGAGGACTGTATACCTCCAGGTGGAATTACGATTAAACCCTGTGGTTTAAATTGTCATGTTTGCCAGATAACCACAGCATCCATTCAGAAGACCACAGATACTATAGATCAACCATCATTGAAAACGATGGAACGAGTACCTGAAGATCCAGCACCAATCCAGAATATCGGATATACACCTATAAATGCACCAATTTGGGAACTAGTCAAAATCACCTTTAAGCCAGATACCGATAGGGTGCAAAATTCGGTTGGACATAAATATCCTCGCACCGCGAACACAACTGTAAATAACGTTAAACGTCCCCAAACACTGCTACTGTATTCTGTAACTTTGAACCACTAGATAAGTGGGCACACGACTACAGGAAATTTAAATATGCAGAACGGAGGCGAAAAGCACGCGAAGTAAAGCGTTTGAAGAGAAGTCGTAAGCTTTTATCCTGATTGCCCTTTTCAGGACGAATCAGAGAGTATACTTTTTGTTTAACTCTTTTAGTGTTCTTCAATTAAAACCTGTTCCCTGTAGTGATAAGTTAGAAATTAGATTATTAAAGCTGCAAAATCCGCATCGAAAACCTTCGGAAACGAGACCTTCAAGAATCTCTATGGAAGATTCCAACACTAAAGTTTCGCATATTCAAGACACACAACATAACCAGACTACACATCAAAAATCTAACCGACTTTTCCAGTTAATTTTTAAATTACATATAAGTTCTTATGATTTGAGAGATCACTTAATTAATTAACAAGTAGGCATCTCATTGAGAATCGCAGTTAGATGTCGGTTTTCATCCATGTATCCTTGCGATCAAATTGATAGCGTTACAGATTTTGATATACAACGGAAATGATGCTGAGGTGTGTGAGGTTCTTCTTGATTCTCAAAGAGAACTTTTGAAAGAGTTCACTTAACGAAAAATGCACATCGGTACAGCTGATGTCAAATTCAATTCTTAAAATCTGTCACTTGCACTGAGATGCACCTTCACTGCCCCATTTGATAAGTACTCTTGATAATAACACTGCACCTTTTTAATTTTTTTTTTGTCAAGAGCCGCTGTAGCAATTCACCTCAAAGATTTTCCAAAGAATGTCATATAAACGTAAAAGAGAACTTATTTACAGTATTAATATTCGCATATGATAGAACGATTGATAATACGTCTGACTAGTTTGACAGTTAGTAGGAGAATATTAGGAGCCTCGAACGCTGTTTATTTTGCGCAAGAAAAAAGAGGCCCCGCTGTGGAGCTTCGAAATGAGCTGAGATTTAAGCGAGACGCACCTTTCAGCGACGAAAAGCACGGTAGCGAAAACGAGAAAGTCTTTTCTTTCGACGGTTCTCGATTTTCGAGGGTCGATCGCGTACGGCGATCCCCTCAACGAATCAACGCAACTGCGACGCGAGACGTTGCATCATCTGTCCGATCCTAGATCGACGCGATTCCCTTATTGGGGTTCAAGATCACCAAGTCCAAAACGTACGCGTCGTCAGCTTTATGAAAATATAAAGGCATACAATTTTTTCACAATATCTACCGTAGAACCTACTTACTGGCCTTCTGATCTACATAAACTTCCTGATCGAATCGAGTTTGCCATAGTTAAAGGACTTAATTCGTTACAGATGACAGTGAAATCTAATCTGGATCTTTCATCCGATCATTCTCACTGTCGAAACTAACATTGTCCACGGTGACAAAAATAACATAATAACATAAATACAAATAACACAGACTTAAGAAATAATATTAAAAAAATAATATTGGAAAAAAGAAAACTTAGCAAATTTAACAAATGACCAAAACCAGTGCTGACAAATCTGAACTGAATAAGGTAATTAAGGACTTTAATTTTATCTTTTGTACAAAACTATACTTAAGCCAATCTGGACGTACGGCATTCAACTATGGGTCACTACCTCAAATTCAAATAGAACTCAAGTAGAAATTTTGTAAAGACTTCAATCTAAGGTTCTACGTAATATCCTCAATTCTCAGTGGTTCGTAACAAATGAAATCATTCGCAATGATCTGCAAATACCATCAGTCAAACACGAAATAAAGAATTTTTTTTAAAAATACACAAATAGGCTACAAAATCATCCCACTCAACTTATACATAATCTACTAAGAACGCCAATCAAGAAACATAAACTTAACATTATTTCTATTATTAAAATTATTTTAATTTTTAAGTTTTTTTTCTCTTTTTCTTTCCCTTCTTTTTTATAAACTAAGTGTTAAATATGTAACAAAACCAAATTAGAATGCTCGCATGAGTATTTATAATAAAACATGTAACTGTATAGTAAGTAGAATTTACTTATTCTCTCAAAAAGAGACAGATTGTAAATAAAAAATTGGAGTTAAAAAAATATATGTTAATGAGTGCTCTCCGCTGGATGATTTACTCGCAGAATATAGGCGGGTAATTAGAAATGTATATATTAAATAGGAGAAAAAACGCTGTATAAAAAAAAAAAAAAAAAAAAAAAAAAAAAAAAAAAAAAAAAAAAAAAAAAAAAAAAAAAAAAAAAAAAAAAAAAAAAAAAAAAAAAAAAAAAAATGGCCGAATATATGGCCAGACAAAAAAGAAAAAAAAATTTAAATGAAGAAATATTAAACTAAATCTAAACGTGTATTAATTTTTTCGCAGCTCCTCCTCCATCCTGCATAACTCAGTAGTCCTCGCTAAAAAAAAAAAAAAAAACGAACAAACCCCATCGATCGCGCCCAAGAATCGGGGTGACCGCACCCCGGCTTGCGACGTAACACACCCCTCATTTTAAAAAACCGACATTTTATAGGAAGTTAGAACCAGCAATGTGAACAAGACGGTTGACATGGTCAAAATTTGAGACCTGGTATCTTGTCCACCCATTGATCTATACGGTAAAAAAATTCGGTAAATTGATTCTGCAATTTTAACGCGATTGAAAAGCTTTCGATTTTCCGGGAGGGTCACTTCGTTTTGAATGTGCACTACAACCATATACGCAGTACAACAAATAAATAATGTTTATTTCGGAATAGAATTTCTTGATTAACTATTTTGTTCAATTGTAAAAATGAATAACTTTTCATAGTAGTTTATTTCAAAAATGTTATACCTCTTGTATACCAATGTTATACCAGTGCACTACTATGCACTTGCTGCAATATAATATTTGAGAATATCGGTCTTTGATTATTTTATTTATAATTGAACTTAGATCGTAAACTTACCTGGATTTTTCATTTCTTGGAGATGTTGTTTCGGTACTTGATGCAGGTTGACTGTCGGTTTGTGACTGCAATCTTTTACTTCTTGTAGATGGTGCCTCAATAGGCGGTAAAGTGATAACACGACCGCCTCTAATTATTTGAATAGGTTCCTTCGCATCTTTCTTTTTTATGTTCATTTCTGGTACTGACTTTGGAACATTAAAATTGGTTGACGGTTCGGTTGTTTTTGGTGGTTCTTCTTGAATTGGTAACATTGGCGAAGTTGATAACAGTGATTCACTATCCGCAGGAGTTTGTCCCAACAGTGCAGCCTGTTATTGTGGAGTGATCAAATATTACTTTTAGTTTAAAATGCTCTTTGTTGAATCTAAGATAGACACTTACATGCAGGACGTATTTTGTAATGCATAATGCATCGTTCAAAGTAGTTATGGTATATTCCACAAGAACTCCATGTGCAATATATGATTCATACGACGATGCTTAACATTGTGAAGTGATAGATGTTGAAATAATGGGTTCATTAAAATTTTAAATCTGTCCTCATTAATGATAACTAATTCAGTACAATTAGCAATTTTCTACGCTTTTATATATTTCACGAGGTCTTAAATTGAGATTAGTTACCGACTACCGAATGGTAAGAATTCGTTGTGCAAAATTAAAAATAAAGTTAAGGCATAACACCACTCTAGAATCCGCAAAAAAGGCCTAAATTTGACAATTTATTCCGGGATTATGGGATATGGAATAGTATTCATATTTAGGTGGTTCATTTAACACATATTGATGTATGAAACAAAATGGCGGCGCTACAGCAGATCTGTGGAAAACGAGTTTTTTGAAGGTGCTTCGATGGCGCACCGTGGGAGCTGGAACAGAACGAAAAATTTTCTGAAGCTACATACTAACAGCTATCGAGGTACGTAGGATTTCTTTTTTTATTCCAATTTTTGTAGAAACTGTGTACTTCTAAAAAAAAAAACGTATGAATTTTGAACGTTGAAGTTATGACTGAGCCCAGTTTGAAAAAAACCCGCTTCGAGAAAACCCATTTAAAGTTTTCGGAGCATTAAAATCCTTGAAATTGTTGTTTATCTCTAATCTGCGATACCTGCACCGTACATTTGGCCATCTCTATTAATGCCTGACTCCTCCTCTTCCTTCGTGGCTGATTTTAAGGACACCCGGTCCTCTCTGGCATCATCTGTTAGGGATATCTCGGAAAACATGATGCGACGCGCGTCGGCCTCCACGCAGAAATTATAGCAGTTCGGTCCGATTGTCAAGCCCAAGTGTTGTATCAGCTTCATGAGACTTGAAAGGCTATCATTGTAGATACCAGCAGCAATATATACTGACGTATAGAGCACGTGTTTGAAACTAGAGAAAGTTTTTGGAGACATAGATCAGACGCATTGGAACTTTCGTTGCTATTCTGTGTGAAGCCGCCTAAGCAACGCGTAAGTAGATCGTCACTGCTTAAATCTTTATAAATCGGCGAAATCGCTTTATAAACTTCTTCAGAGAGGTGGTTTATGTACAAAGTCACAAAGTCTAGTAGCTTAAGCCTTTTGCCAAGAGTACCATGAAGTTTCTCCGCGCCGGCATCTTTCGTGTATCGGTTGACCGTTAGTAGACATTTTGTGGTCCTGCGTTTCGTAGATGAGCATTTTCTCTACGTAATCACGATTCATCACGATTCCTACGCCCAGGAATGGATGGAATCACGGGCCCGGCAGTAAAGACCATAGCGCTGAATGTCCCAGTTATCTTCCTGGATACATTTAGCCCATGTCTTAAAGAGGGATGCTTCCCGGAGCAATGGAAGCAACAGACGTTGGAGCTGATTTACAATGGTTCTGTTTGCTGGTCATTCCCAGGAAGTTGAACGAGCGGATCATATGTGCCAGGCTTGAAGCAGCCATCGATGAAGCTGGAGGTCTCTCCGACAACCAGTACGGTTTCAGGAAGGGTCGCTCATCCGTTGATGCAATCGACAGGGTGAAGACGATAGCCACGAAGGCCTCAGTGGCAGTCGGAATACCAGACGGATGTGTGCCATCATCGCGCTTGATATCAAGAACGCCTTCAACTTAGCCAGATGGGATTAAATCATGCTAGCCTTACAAGAACTAAAGGTACCACTCTACCTCAGAATAGTCATCTCAAGCTACCTGACGGCGCGAATCCTGTTCTACGACACCGATGACTAGGTATTAGGTACTAGGACTAGGACCTCTGACAACAAACGATTCCGGACGGGGTTAGCATGGTAGCTTTTGCAGACGACGTCGCACTCTTCATCGTCGCAAAAACCATCGACGAGGTGCAATACCTTGGAGATGGCGCTATTGAGGTGGTGGCTAGATGGTTCAGAAACAATGAGGCCGTGCTAATTTCTAGAACGCAAAAGAGGATGTACGCTACCTTCACGGTAGAGGATAAAGAGATTAGAACAAGGGACGCTATTAAGTACCTTGTGGTTACACTCGGCACGCGACTGTCGTTTAAAGAACATCTTCCGAACGCAAGCACTAAGGCGTGGAAAGTGGCTCGCGTACTTTGGGTACATAATGCCTAATATAAGGGGACCGAAACAACACCGTCGATCCCTCCTTGATTCGGTGGTGAGCTCCGTTTATGGAGCTCCCGTCTGGGCGGATGCCTTTTGAAGCAAAAAGACCTACGGGTCACTTAATTGCAGGCGCACCTGCAGAACAGTGGCGCTAAGAGTTGCCCGAGCGTATATCACCGTATCCGGCAATGCTCCCTGAGTGGTCGCGTCACTTCCTCCCATAGGCCTAATGGCAGCTGGAAGGGCTGAAAGATACCGTGAAGGTAGGGGTATATGTCAGAGAAGCACCGATGACGCTAGAGGCCACGGTAAATGGACAAATTCTAAATTTTAACTAGTAATTTATGAATTTGTATGAAATGTGTGTATCAAATTTCAAATCATTTCACAACGAAGAAATAAATGACCAAACTCAAAACTCATCAAAGAGAAATAAATGATTTTTATATATTATTCACATAGAATTCTTACAATTACTCAGGCGAAAGGGCATTGCAATTTGCAGTACATGAATTAATATGATAAGAGATTCGTTGACAAATATCTACGAAAAAATAGACTTAGCGGATAAAACGAAATATAAATATGGCAACATCGCAACGACTTCAGTCTCGCATGTAAGTGTGAATGTCAGATAACTTGAATGCGGGGGTTGGTGTTTGCGAAGTTGCCAAATTTCTACGGCAATATTGTAATATTCAGTACATATTCATAAAAGAAATATATTGTAGAGAAATAATGTAGAAATCATTATTTTAGAATAACAAACTTGGGGTTTCTCCCCTGCGGCCTTCAGCCGCCAACCCCAACAGGAGGCTCCGCCCACTGGAACCACACTCGCTTCGCTCGATTGTCCCGGTTCGGGCCTCAATAACTGTATACACATCCTTCGTTATACACGTATACAAATTAAAGTTAAATTAAAATCTAATTAAAGTTTGATCTGCATAAAAGTCGCAAAATGTAACTAAATCATGTTTTATATAAACGTGCATTAATTACTATTCAACATTGTCTACAATCTTCATCACATATGATCCATCATCATCGGACAAATAATCATCAATTGAAAATAATTGACACTGACAGTTAGTTATTAAACTTCGACACGAGCAGACGTGTTTATTAGCAGGGCGAACCTGGCGATCGGTACGACCCTGCCGGGAATTGCGTCGCGATAGGCCGCCTCGACAAAGCGAGAACCGGAGACAATCACGTTGCTCAGCGTGATTGTCGATTTACGCGGCGCGGTCCCGGCCATTCTCAGTTTTGTCGCGATCGAGGTCGGATCTCCCGAATTATTACTCATCGGGCCATCGGAGTCGGGTTGGAGTTCGAGTATGAGAAAAATATCGAGCGGGGAATCGGGATTTTGTGAACGAGGCGAGAGTCCCTGCGCGGACCACCAACTGTTTGTGATTGTACGAGACATAAATCTAAGTGGAGAACGGCCGATAATCGGCCCTATTTGTATAATAAATTGATATAATTTATCCTTAATTGATTGTACCCATTTCTCTCCTTCTTCGTTCGAATCCCATACTTCGAGCCGTTGTTTCCCAGTGAAGTGACCGCGAGACCGGGTTCCCGTTTCGCGATTTCAGGCGCGGAAGGAGCTGACCCCCTCTGGGACAGCTCATGCTCTCGAGAGCATTAGTGCGGGTAATATCGAGAAAATAACCCCGAGCTAGCCGGGTTCGGGCGCAAAAGAAAGGGTCGCCCGAAAGACCCACGCGTGCAACGAAGCAACCGCGGGTCGACCGATTCGGCCGTCAGCGATTTCGCCTGGCGCGGCATCCCGTACGGACGCCAAAATTTCAGAGAGAAACGGCGAAACACGCTGCGGTACGGCCGAGCCGGCTTGTGGCCAAGAATACGGTTACATGAGAAAGAAGCTGGTATGGGGTCGCCCCTTACAGAGCCCCTTGGTGGGGTTGGCGGCCGGAGGCCGCATGGGCGAAGCCCGTAGTTTTGATAATGAATTTGAATTCAGCGACCCCGAAAACCCCCCGAATAACCCGTTCCGATCAAATTCAAAGTAAATTTTACGAAATAATAACTTTTACCCCCTCCCTCCACCACATTTCGAAATTTTGCATTTTTGATAATGAATTTGAATTCAGCGAC
>JAPYZR010007656.1:0-14962 GCA_030522945.1 Trichopria nigra | reverse complement strand
GAATAGATTTCCACCAAAAAATTCCCAAAATTGAAGAAACGGAAAAATTTTTGTTGGTAAATTCAATACTTCGCCGCCTTGCGTCAGGCGAAGTAATTCCAAGCTGTCAGATATTTTGCCGGTGGACATGATTACAACTCTGACAATTGGAATTTTCAGGTGATTTATATTTCGCTAAACATTCGACTAATAATAAGAACTCGAGGGCAGTTCACTTCATGAATATAGCAATGCTTTTACGTCATGTTCGAACTGCCAGTAGTAACTAAATTGCGTTTAAATAATAGGGCCGTTGTAAATCATTTCGGAATAGGTAATAATCAGGAATAGAAACGATCATATTAGATATTGAACGAACTCGCGCTGCCCCTCGGGCTAAAGCAATATATGTCTATTATTGCAATTTATGCTCAACATTAGTATCTTTGTCGCACATCAGTTGATTGAAAAAAAAAAAACAAAACAAAAAAAAAACAAAAATAATAATAACCCAAGAAGAAGAAGAATTAAGTTTTGCATGGAATTGCGCATCTTCCGAATTCCGAAAATGCCAACGAACGAAACATGCTGTTAGTCGTTACTCAACGTATCTTGACAAATACACAAAGGCTTTTAACGCTGATCGCATTGTGGTCAAGCCATTTAAAGGTTTAAAGCCTCGTCGCTGTCGCTAAGAAACGAAGTAAAATCTTTCTCCTTGCTTCACGATCACCGTAACTCATATCGTCGTCGACTCATTGTCGAGGCCAATTTCTTCCTTGGTCGACTTGTCAGTCATCCCAGCATCGATCACAGTGAAGGCACGTTATCACCTAGCTTCGAAATACGTATATGTATACTGTGACTTATGTAGCATCGAAGCCGAAGGTCTCACTTATTGATGTACGGAATCAACCATAAAACTTAGTATAAACATATTGATAAATATGACAAAATATGACAAAATATGACAAAATATTATACTTTATCATACGCTTTTTGAAGCAGGATGTACGTCCGTCTCTTATTTTGCATATCGTACGAAATATTAATTTTGCACAATATCGACAGTCCATAATTACACGTTGTACGCATGTAAATTTTTTTAATATATGGTTGCACACGGTCATACGTGTGGAATACACGCGTTATCATTTTCTTCTGCGGCTTCGAAAATGAAGAGGATCGCAAGTACTCAAGAATTACAGAGGACGCCGAGGTTCGAGACAGTGAGCGTGGGTCGTAGGGCCCACGACTCGTTTCGTTCTGAGAAGATTGAACACTCGATCTATCAAATAGTGAAAATTATAAATTTTGCATAAAAATCACTCTCCTCGAATTATAACAGTCTCTTCATAAATGGAGTAGTTGAACAAAATTGAAAAGTGTAAAAATATAATAATTTAATATTAATTAATAATTGAACAATATTGATTCCGATTATACCAATAATAAATCAAAATGTGTGTACCAAACTTCGCAACCAACTTTGATAGATGCAGCCCTGAAATGCAATCGGAGACTAAATTTTAATTTCTCGAATAGGATTGGTTAATAACTAATTTGATAATGATGTACTAAACATAATTATAAAATTCTAATTATAAAATTGGTTCTGAGTAGAATCGTTGTTAAACGTTATATTTCGTTAACACGTGTTACTTGATAACAATTTTTTAAAATTAAGCACGAAAAGAACAAGTTATGCGCATATTACATATCCGGTAATCTGGAGAAATCATCCTCTCCTACTTAAATGAATAAAAAAAAACGCATTTGACTATATATAAACGAAAAGTCTTTATGTCTACTCAACTACGAGAGGAAACGAATCGTTTTTAAAATGTAAAAATCTACTCACATATTGCATCATTAAAATGCATTTATTGGTTTGTACTCGTTTATATATACTCCGACTCAATTAGATTCGTAAATTTCCAAAGACATTAATTGAAATTTAAGAAATTGAGTTTACTGCTTTTACGCTCGTCTCCTTCTTTAGCGTAAATGCACGCGTGAAAACATTTTCAATGCTTCACGTGCACAGTTGCAAAGTACTTTCGCGTGGGACTTTAAAATGATTCGTTTTACTGCTTCGACTATAACGCGAGGCACTGAGAGTACATGACTTAATGTCTTCTGTTGCTGATATTAAACCTTTCTTTCATTTTTTTTCTCCTCTATTTCGCCTTTTACCGAGTTTTCTTCGTACCAAGATAGCGCATGGAAGATTGTTTTTGATTGCATCCCCAGAAAAGTCGAATGAAAAAGCATTGCCTCCTCCTCACGAGTTCATTTTATACACAGGATACGTAAATGACGTTTTTCTTCTGCATAGAGAGTAAAAGTCAGTAATAAATTTGATAAATTAAGCTGTAAGTTGATACTGAAAAAATTAGCATGTTTAAAAACAAATTAAATCGTATCGTACTTTATTCAACTTCCATTGCACGAGAAACAATGAATTACTCGATTCACTGTTTTTTTTTTTTATTTTTATTTTTAATTTTATTTTAGTTAAGTTTATTATTTTACGGTAGAAATGCGGTAGAAAATAGAAAGAGGAGTTAGGATGATTTTACTGATTTCTGGTTTAACACAAACTGTATGCATATATAATCACCCTATTGTACATTCGTATGAGTTCAAATAGTTTTTCAAAAAAGAACCCAATCCCGTAAAAATGAGCAACTTTGATTTGACGAATTCATTACCATTTTATGTTATAAAAGATCATAATAAATCAACGTCTATTCCATCGGTTTGATCCAACGTAAATAAGTGATAAGTTTTAGATTCCTATTTTCTCCTGATGATGGTCTATTCTTCCTCAAAATTTTACATTGTCTTAATTTAATTCGAAGTATTGCATTTGGTCAGCCAGGACGAAAAATATCCCACTCCATTTCTGCATGGGGAGCATTGGATTACAATGCAAATGTAATTCAGTGGAGTAAATTAGGTAACGTCTTGTTAAGGATGATGGATTAGTTAACTATAGAGTCGAGTAGTTTTTGAAACATATTTATGTTACAATGAGTCACCAAAAGTGATAATAAAACTGTCGAAATTTATTAACAGCATGTTCATAAATTCCATTTCAATCACGTGTTACTTTAAGAAACTTTTGTGTAAGATATACAAAAAGAGATATGTATTATAAATAAGTAATATCCAATGTAGAACCCCTAGTAGAAATTTGTTTCTAAATATCCGGGCGCAAGCTGGGCCCTGACTCGCGGCTTGATAGATATGCGGGCGCGAGTCAGGGCCAAGCTTGCGCCCGGATATTTACAAACTGATTTCTACTAGGGACTCGTATTTTAAGAAGGTAATTAAAATTTAATACTTTTAACGTACCACCATACGTAAAATACAGAATATAGAGAATAAATCAGAATAACGGAACAGTGGTGTGAAACTTACTGGGGTTATATTTTTTGTTTGTAGCATGTTTTGAGGATGTTTCAACTTAGATTTACTAAAATGTAAAGATTCTAATAACAATAGCGATAATAAAAGTAAATATATAAACAAATCGAAAGCAATGCTTTTCTAAGTATTTGCGCGTGAACAGCTACATTAGGTCATCAGATTTCTGATGTTGATAAGTAATTGGAAAGTAAGCGAATTTATTCAGAGGTAATAATAATATTAAAATATGAAGGAATTGTTGAAGATGCAATTGAAAAATGTACCGATTAATCGCACTACATTATATATACTATCATCAAATAAAAGAGTTGAAATCTAATGGGGTAAATATTTATATACAACAAAAATAAATTTGATTGGAAGAACCGAACGTATATGCGGATACCGAAAAAATAGTCGAAATTGTCAAAAAATATTTAAACATGATTTTACAAAAGTAAACGAAAATTCACAAAATAAGTTTATAAATAGAATAATTGACTAAAAAAATTGATGATGCGGAAGATATGACGGTTGTAAAGTAATATATACGCACAATTTTAAAAATGTCGGAGCATTCAATATATATGTTGGTACGTGTATCCTTTTTTGGGATGATGGTTGTTTAGCCGCGCAGCAATAGAGCATTGATGCTTATTATCGTTCACAAAATAGAGAATAATGTATGTATATATAGATATGGTTGTTGGGTAATCGTATACTTATTGCCTGACACTTACAATATCTATCAATTAATTATTTTGCCTATTCAAAGCCATAAACGAGAATCGCCGATTCCAATGCGTATATACATATGTATATAGTGAAACAAGGCACAAGTTAGAAATCTATTATCTTTTAACACTCAAGCATAAAAGGAAAAAGTTGGCATGCCACCAACCGAGAAAGTCGTAAAAGTACATCACGATAGCGATTGTTTCGATATTTTGATCCCCCACACGAGAGAACATTCCCAGAAAGCGTAAAGTTTCTCGCACGGGCCCGCAGCCTCTGGTGAAAGAATAGGAAGTGGCAACGAACCGTGATCTAATCGTTATCTGGTTAACGAGGGGCGATCTGCCCGGCGGATAATTCATGGCGATCGATAATGGACCGCAGTGGCGGAGACTCTAGGCATCCGAGTCTTATGGTCGACCGCATTCGGATTTCGTAGCCGCACTTTTTTAAGAGCTCGTTCTCTCGTTCCGATTTCGTCGGCTCAGACCCAACTCCCACGAAACACTGGGATTTATTTTAACGAGCGACGAGGTAGAGAAGTTAATGGGTCGAGGTACCGATTTACCGCGTTCAACGAGACTTGTGTCACTTATGTCAACGTCGCGTCGGCGTGTATGTATGTACGTATGTATACAATACGTATATTTTGCCAACGACGAGAAACTTTTAGCTTGGGGGCTCAAGGAGCCGAAGGTGAGTCTAGTGTTGAAAATCAGAAGACAACGAATCGCTGTACGCATAATACAGCGTAACAATGAATCGGGACTCGGTCGGTCGGTCGGTCGGTGCACTTAAGCACTCTCTTTGCAGTCTTTACTGTGTTTACAAACCAGCGGCCTGCGGAACCGTGGGTGGCCTGGACGTGCATTGACGTTTCTTCGAAGCAGGGTCACTTCGGAACTCCTGCAGTTTTATTTAGAACACGCGGTCACTAAGTCTGGAACGGGGATGAATGCCGTGTTCCCAAATGCAATTGAACAAATCAATGACGGTTTAGATGCTATTATCTGTAATCACTGGTGTCAATGCCTGTAATATTATTGTATTGAATAGCGCGCGAACGGGTAAACAGAAATGGAAACCGTGAAAAGGCGACTTCTTCTCGTCGCTTTGAAGCGTGTATAAAAAGTTTTTGGAATGTAGGTTTTAACAGAACAACAACTGGAATTTCCACGTCCTTTCTTTATACCTTGTAAACGGAAGGTTAGCAAATTTTCTCCAAAAACGATTTCGGTTCTCTTAAAAAGTTCGCATTTTCCAGTAGTAAATAAAAAAGTAGATACAATTTTCCAATAGAATGCACTGTAGGGTGGGATAGTACTCATAGAGGCCAATCAAAACAATTTGAATTTTTTTGAACGTACATCGACCTAGAATGTATATATACTTCTTGCAAATGACTACCCAAAACCTCCAAAAATATTGGTAAAATGTTTCATGAAACTGTCCCATTTTTGGAATTGTTTTTTTTTTTTTTTTTTATAATAAACTTTAATCTTTATCAGGGAATTTCGCTTTCAAATAAATATTGAATTATATTAATGATGTTACAGACGAAGGAGTAACGTCAAATAAATGAGACGATCATAGAAATTCCGATGACGTAAATAGGATATTATATTAGGTAGAAACAATATTGCTAATAACAGTTATTCATTCCAACATACAGCATAGCAATATTTTTGCAACGTTTGCTACATTTCATTATATTACTAATACGGTCACTATATGTATATATTTAGGTGTATAGATTGTTATCATCTATCTACTTCTGTACTTAGACCGCACTAATAAATAACCGTATACCACAATGTCAACGCGATAAAACCATTATTGTTGCATACTAAACGTGATGATAAGCAGTTAACGAAACAAATCAAACTAATTGAAGAAAGTCTTCATGTTCGTAATATTCTTGTGTTTATCGCATCATTCCGTATCTTAAATTCTGAAGCTAGTGGCTCATTCTTTACGAAAACATCGCAGAATACAAACGTTCTGCGTGTTCGCATGTCGCACACACCCGATCCGCGCAAAATATGATCATGGACGAAATTCACCAGTACGTGCACTCGATTTATACTCCTGGCGAAGAAACGGCGGTCGGCTAAATGCACTAGCAAGATCCGAGCAAACGCGTCAGAAATCCGTGCGTTACTCATGCGCAAGTAACGTATAATACCTTCCGGGAGATGTGCGTACACGTAAATGTGCCAGCAGCACCCACACGGAAGTTTGAGTCGCCGCTCGTCGTTGGGGTACTGTTTACCGTCTATATAGTGGGAGTGAGTCTCTTTCTTGCTTGCTTTCTTCCTTTCGCTCTCGCTCTCTCTTGCGTTGCTCTGTCCTCGAACACTCGCGGTCTCCTGGCTAAGGCAACTTACGCCTACACGTTGTAGTTGCAGCATCCATACTTAGCCCTCCTCAGTCCAGCGCGTGCCTCCACGCGACCAACCACCACCAACCACCGCTCCCTCACTCAAGCTTATACTCGGAATTGCCTTACCTACGAGCGTCTATGGTAGTAGTCGGTGGACAGTGGCAGTGCGGATACGCGAACATCTTACGCTCTCACCACTTGACAGCTCCTTGACGTTCGATTACACGCGAAAATTCATCACGCGTATTTTCCGCCGGTGTCCACGACGTTTTACCGTAAATAAAAAAAAAAAAAAAAACGCGCGCGTTTATCGGTCCGTGTCGTTGTTGTTTTAAGTGCTACTGCCGAGTGTGGGGTATTATTATTTTTATTTTTTAAACCTTTCAATGTGCGTGTGTGAAAAGTCATTTAGTGGAAAGTGGAGTTTTCTCGAACGAAAACTGGTTTGCGTTCCGTTTGCGTCAATCGATCATTTTGAAACGGGTGTCTGATGAGTTTTCTGTTATCACCTGTACCCATCAGTTTTCAATGAGAAACTATATTAAGAAAATGTGGTTTACGATATTTAACGGTAGTGTACATTGGACAAAGTGACAAAAGTACATCTTGAATATTCGAAAAGTGCTTCCGATTACCATTTATCCTTGTCATATTCAGCGACTAGAATTTGGAGCAGGAATAAAGAAGGAGAAAGTATGAAAGGCGTCAATTTTTATAAGCATTCTTTTGAATAAATCCTTTCAGCGCCACCATAAAGAAAATCAATTCATCCATATATGGACGATATACGAAAACACTTGTACCATGTGTTTTGTGGTCGGTTGAGCATCGGTGAGTGATCACCCAGTTCCCGCACTTGCTAATCTATCACTCGGTACCAGCGAGTGGGAAAGCGTATACCGATTGGAAATCGGCCTGCGGACATTCGCGTGGGCCGCGTCGGGCGCCAACCTGTTGCTCAAGATCACGTGCGCGTCGACGAAAAATCCGACTAGCTGCAGCTTGTCGTCGCGGGTTACTTTGATTCTGCGAGATATTAATCGAAAGACTCGAGGACAAAGACTAGTAGACAAATTGAGTGAATGCATATACGACAATATGAATTATACCCAGCTGTGAAATTGAGGTCCTGAATAGAGGTTAACGTCATGCGTTGGCCCATCACGGCGTAATTCCGGAGTTTCCAGTCTTTTGCTCGATCAAAACCAAAATACAATGAAATCTTCTTTGTTCAGGCACAGCCTTATTATTATATGCATTATGTCGACTTGGGATATTGTTTAATCAATGTGGAATCTATCTTTCAGTCCATGCTCAATGATTGGGTTGAAATGGACTCGAATATCTGGAACGTCTCTCAATGTAATAACCATGTATGAAAAGGACTGGAATCTCCAAGGAATTATCGAATTATTACCACGAAAATCGTGGCATCGAATAGTCGCATGTTTTAGAGAGTAAAGAATCTCGGTATCCAAAATTTTCTCACCACACGATTTTTCGAGCTTTATTAAAAATGGAGTTTGCAAAAGCGACGAGTACAAGCCTTGCACTTTTCGTGTCGCTGGTGATTTTTTTCGCCTCGGTATGCTCGAATCTGTCGACCAAAGAACTAATAGAGTGTCGAGTGAATTTAACGAGCAACATCCAGAATGAGACGGTCTTTCGGCAAAAAGTACGAGACGCGGATTACGTCTTCACAGGCAAGCTCAAGGAGATGCGAGGAAATCACTTGCGCGCGAGAGTCAAGAGAGCCCTCAAAGGCATCTTAAACGCGACTGTAGAACTCGTTGCAAACGACACTTGTGCTGCATACATTCGTCATAGTTATACCGGAATCTTTATGGGAAAGAGAGTGAGTGACAGTGATAAAGGAATCGTGATGAACTTTGGCCCAGTGCCGTTAACCCTGGCGAATCTGGATTTCATCAACGCAGCTGTCAAAGGTGTGCCTTATTAATCGATTATTTCTGTACATACATACCCTATTTTTTTCTTACACTATCCATTTCTCCTATGCCTTTAACATGGTAAATATCTGAACTGTCTAAGAATTGGATAAGAAATGTTTTCATTTCTACCAGGGATATAAGTGTTGGAATAGAAATTTTGAGTATTATTCGTAGACAGATGTCTTTACATCTAAGGTAAATTAAAAGCGTGATAAGTTTTACATAATCAGGAGACTAACAACTGATGACCATATTTTGAACATTTATTCGACATTCCTATCAGGATCTAATAAAATAAAAATAAAAAAATAAGTGTTGAGATGGATTCGTGAAACTATGTTTTTCTACATAAATTTATGAATGGAAAGTTCGAAACTTCTTTTCCGCATACGCATTGTCAAAGTGGAACTATATCACGTGCGTTTGGGAAAGTTCGATGAATTATTATAATTATGGTTCTTTCTGAAAGGACTCGTCACGTAAAATCGTAACGCAGTCACAATGAATTTATATGTACTGTCGTTGTTATTTGAATATCAGTGTTTGAAAAGTCTAGTGAATTTACTAGTGAAATTTCGTTTCATGTAGAGTGTAAATAATGTTATTGGCGTCCAAGACCACATGTGATGTACACGAATTACGCAAACTTTTTTTTTTCAAAAACATTGTTATGTCAGATAACTAAACCCCAACATTAACTCGATATTAATTTTATATCAATTTCTTTTCTTCACGTCCGATATTGCCGAGCCACAGACCAATATAATATATAAGCGCTTGTGAATATCATGAATTTATGAAAATCGGAAAAATACTGTCGTCTATATTACTGTGTTTACTTATTAGCTCTTATAAATATGTAGACAAATATACCTAAAAATAAGCATAAGATCTTGTATTTATTTTAGGTCTGTTCATTTGGCTGCGTTATTTTTAGCTCTCGTATTAGATCCTGAAGATGTACTCTGTCTAGAAGTTACCAATTCAATGTATAGTATACGTGAATGGGGCAAAACATATATTTGTAGATAACAGAAGGTAATTGTTATGCTAATTATTGTTTATCTCTCTCACTTTCATTTACTCTTGGGATCTCTTGCTATATGCACTTCTCCGTAATACGTGGGCACCTTTACACCCACACAATTACAACGGAAGCTGTTTTCTGTTTAATTATATCTAAATACCTATAAAGAGGAGAGAATTCAAAAATTATTTAATTTACTTTCAAATAAAATCATGTGCTTCTATAACAGGTTTCAACATATATGGATTTTAAGGGAATATTATATAAAATTTTAATGCTTTTCTTGTTTCGATAAAAGTATTTGTGTTATATTGTATTAAGTGACTTTCATTGGCATCCACAATTATAAAAATAATCGCAGTTTCTTCCTCTTTTATAAATGAAGATTACATTTTGCTTCTGAATATGTTTTCTTGATCACCGCTTACCATTTATAGTTCTAAATAACAATGGTTTGATAATTTTCAAGAAACTTTACATAAAAGTTAAAATCAATTTTGAGAAAAAGGTATTCACTTCTCTTTAATCAAGTTCGCGCGGTCGATGTAACGTCGATTATTCCTTACAATCGTTTGACGAAAAATGTACTCGCATCACGTTCATTCGCATTGCAATTTATCGCTCGTTACTAGCACCGAGAACTAATAGTATACCTAATTAAACATTTTTTATTGTTTTGACAAGAAGCAAGATAATGAATTTGAATGACCCGCATGCGTACAGGTTAATTGAGTGCTAAGTTTTATCTAGCAGTTATTTGAATAAACATAATAAAGGTATTTAAATATTTTTATTTCCAACCTTAATTGCGTCAATTGAATATGCTAACTTGAACCATGCCCTGGAAACATAATTAATCAACGCTTTACGTACATGATTTGTAGCGTCGTAACGAGGCAGACGATACATTCAGTAAGCATTTAACAAGGTCTTTTAACGTTTTCTTAACTAAAACGTGAAAATGAATATGATTAGGGACATTTACATCGATAACGAGCCATTTTTATCGCATTAACGTAATCGGCAAGAATAAATTGCAATTTGTCTATACACGAACTCGTAGTAAATTTGTAAACAATTGTCGTAAATTTTTTAATTGAGCGCTTTACGCACGGATTCGTTCAAAGTCGACTTAACGAGGAACTGTAAAGTAAAATTGTAAACCTCGTATTATTAATCGCATAAATTATCTGTTGGTTGCCTTTTACATGCGCAATGTACCGTGCGCTACTAATTATATAGCGCCGAATTTATCAACACATCGGCAGGAATAAAATACTCTCGAATCGAGTTCTCGAATCCAGTTTTAATCGTTGCCATATATATACATATATGCCCAGTAGCTAGCAACGTTAGATTCTTTGACCTTTTTCACGAGTATACGTATATATGAACAAGTTGAAATAATAGTGCAACAAGTGAAATAGAAGTGTATACAGCACTATCCGTTTTGTATTTTTCCTAGTTTATATTTCCGGTTCGGTTCTTTTGACGCCAACTTTAATGGCACAATATTTCACGCATTAGATTATCACGATTTTCTATTAACGCTGTTTTCATTAGCAAATTAAATATGGACACTATTTGCCGCGTTTTATTACTTATTACTTCATTTGCTAATATTATGCTGTTATTTCAAATTATTATAAACTCAGTTAGCATATTACACATCACGTAAACAATCGTGTCATATATATTATTGAAATTAAATTTAAATTAAATTGAAATTAAAGAAAATGTAGGAAGATCTTATTTTCGGAGTAATTCAAAAGAGAAGTTCCTCGAAAAACAAGAGATGAGAATTTTATAAATTTATTACAGTTCATAAAAGAAATGTGAAACTATATAAAAATCAATATGATTTTACAAATTGTAATTCATTTTTGATAATATCCCTTATAAAATCCGTCAATCTGATGCCTGGTAAACTGTTGTAAGTCATCATCGTAGGAAATACATATTCATATTCTGGTCCTCACTCCACTTTGATGATCGTCGTTTTATGGTTGTTTTCAGACACTGAATTTTTGTATTTTTGTGTCCACTATTAATCTATAAGTTCTGTAGACAAATAAACATATACGTTGCTATTTTAAATAAATCGACGCCTTTCAATTATTTTTGTTTTTTTGTTTAATTCGAATTTAATTTAAGAGAGTAAGTTGAAATGTCGTTACGTACCAAAGTTCCATCCAAGGGTTTAATGATAATTAATGGCCTAAATTACGATGTTATTGATAACACTACATCATCAAATATTGCAAAATCGTCCGAGGCCCGATGAGAAGAAAAAGGTGTCGATTCTAAATCGTCTTCTGATCGTCGGCTATACGTATCTCAAGATATGAGGAAATAAGAAATTAATGAATGAAGAAATGAGGATGATAAGATATTAACGTTTCGCGATCAATAACACGGAGAGACCCTCACATTTCGCCTTCGGAAGTCTGTCAGCGCAGTTGCGTGGTGTTCCCAATGTCGTCTTTATCATTTTAAGATCGACATTATAAACACTGGAACGAATTAAGCTCTTCTGGCGCCTTTCAGAATGCCCTTTTATCGCTGAAAAAGAAAGGACACAGTTTTCCCGCGGGCCTTTATAGGCACGTGGATTCGGGGCACGGTCGTCGTTTAATATCGATAATAATAATTTACGAGATTGCTTTTTCGATCGGCGTAACTCATACCGGTGAAGTAGTAGTGTATAGTAGCGCAGTTAGTCGTTGCTTCGCGTCACACGTAGCAAAGGCCTGTCACCGTGCTAATTTGAAGCCCCCGAGCGACAGAATGCAATCGCGACGTCAGTATCGAAACGGACTTTTGGTCAGATTGGAGAATTTGTCGATTAATCTTGTCACTTATAACCAATTAGTCCATTAGCGCCAGACACGAGGTTTCCGCAAAGAATTAGCGAGATTTCCCTATTACGCCATTAAGCTCAAGTTTTCCCGGCTACCCGCCGTCGACTCTGAAATGACATTCTGAAATTTGATTTAACTAGCGATGTGCGTTTTGTGCTCTTGCGCGGAAGGATTGATTCTGCGATAAGGAACGTTTTATAAATAACGATGAAAGGAAATTGAGCCTGACAATTTTCACACGGTCAGTGTAATTTATTCTTTATTTTTGTTTGACGAGATGTTATCTACGATCTTATTTCTGTATTAATATACGTTGGGTGTAGCGCATTTAAACGTCATATATATATATATATATATATATATATATATATATATTCTCTAATATTTTTAATTTATGAAAATAATTAATCACTTAAGAAAGAATCACCAAATCGAACAATATGTACTATTGTTGAATTTTTCAAGGTATAAAGTTTGAAAATCTTAGTTGTCAGGATGTGATAAATTGTAAGACAGCTTTATTGGAGGCTAATATATGACGGGAATATGTGTATAGGTACAGCTTTACAAAAAATCACATAATAACGTTACTTGGCGTGTTAAAGATATATAATAGCGGGACGCGACATGGGTTTGTATATATATATATACACACGACATAATGACACAAGTATAATTAGTATGCGCTGCATTCAGCAGAAAAGACCTTGATCAAGTCCTATAAAATATTACACGTACTTATGAAATCGTAAGCTAAACAGGCGCTTTCTTGCTTTGAAGCGTGATGCATTAGTATAGCCCACGAGTCGACTATAAAATCCTGCAAGTTTCCAGATTGATCGTGACTCGAGGAGCTAGCCTATCCGAGCTGCCAATAGCATAAAGGCGTCTGTAATTATACGTAGTGTCTCAATCGTAAAAACGATGATAAATCGGGACCTTGAGGGGTGAAAAAAGTATTCGACTTTCCAATATAGCAGCGGCAGCGCGATGTCTTGATTACTTCAAGCAAGGCGTCGACGTACGACGGTCTAATCGGAATAATTTACAATTCACACCGACGTATCGATGCCTGGGTCATTTGTTTCCTTAGACTTATCGATGGTTCTGTCGGATATCGCGATTATAATGCGCGGTGGACATGGCGCCGGCGGTACGAGGGCACCAATCCCGATACTCTGATGGTATATATATACTCGCGACTCGCTGGGTGATTTCCCTTCGGTGCCGCCGGGCCGTGGAGATCGCCATATTCGCGACCATGTACGCCGGCCATTGCGGTACCGTTCAATATTTATGATCGCGTTTGATACCTCTTTCGAGCCGATCGCAAAACCACCTTCGATCCGGACTGGAAACATCCCGCTATGCCGCGCTCGAAACGTCCCTTTCGCAAAAGGTGTGTGGAATTCCATTCGCGCAATGTAATTTTCTAAGAATATAAAGAATAACAATAAATGCTCTCATTATTTCAGCATGACGAGAGATTAAGAATTATCATTATCGACTTATCGACATTACATCGATATGTCGCTTGGTATCGTTTAAGGTCCATTTCACATTACATTAGGCACAATGTTACCCAGGTTGCTACATATACCAATGCAGATAACACATCTATATCCTTATAGGGAAAAGAAATAAAAAGAACTATTCAATATTTTTTTGAGGGTTGGTCTCCATTCAGCCATAACTGTGGGGGTGGTCTTATCGATGAATGGATAAACATTATATATACTATTAAAGAGCATGACGTTACGCATGGACTAAATATTCCCGATTAACAATGCCGCAAACTGAAAGGTTTGACGAAAACATTAATAAACACCTTTACAACGTCAAATTTCAGGACATTTTTTAATCATTTGGAAATCATTATTATCAAAAATTCATATCTTGTCTCGTGCTAATAATTTCTATGACCTTGACTTTTTTGAGGTTCTGAAAGGTATATAATATTTCATCTGAAACAATATATTCTTCGCAATACATTAAAATCAAGATCGTGTATTCAGAATTGAATTGACCGACAAACTCTTTTTGAAAAAATCGCCGCATTAACTTTGTCCCCGATTTGTTTGTTGACAATACGCTTACAATTACGTCTTGTATTAATATAACCTAAAACGATCCAAGATCGAATTAGAATCGAAACTAGTTCATAGCTGATTGTTCTGCATACGATCGTCTTTCCATAAGAGAAATATTGTCTCGAGCTCAATAAATGAAGATAAACGCGATAAGTTAGGGTGCGACGAGGAGGGGGGTTACAATATGTCATTGACTTCTTTGACAAGAAGAATGAGGATGATCTACATACGCCGGAATTAATCGGCCCGGTATTACGCATGACTTCGACTTCAAGTTACATATATGTACTCTGTTATGAAATCAAAACCATATTTCCCGTATCGACGTACTGCTGTCAGTTTCTTATCGCCGGTATAGTATTCCTGGTTGCACGCTTCGTAACGTAAACAATAAATGATGTCTTAAAGAAATTTTCTTGCATCAACGTATAAATTCTATAATTCTATATATTCAAACACCACAAAACACGTATATATATATCTCTATATATATATATATATATATATATATATATATATAT
>JAPYZR010007655.1:0-16033 GCA_030522945.1 Trichopria nigra | reverse complement strand
AATATTACAGGGACAGTCCCCGTAAGTACCAAATGTCCCCATAACTACCATTATATTTCAAAAAATGTCCTCGTAACCGCCCTTCTATAAAATTATACATATATATATATATATATATATATATATATATATATATATATATATATATATGTACTAAAGTCATTTATTTTCCTACGACTTTGACATTAGCTCACCTCGCGTCATCATTGTTGTAAGCATTTTCAAATCAGCGGAGGAGGTATTTCTCGCTGTGTGCAATGACTCGATTAAAAACTTGATTCTTCAACTTGACGTTGCACTAATGCATACGGGAATCTTTAAATTTCTCATGGATCGATTCGACTCTTTGTTTGTTCAATTTAGAAAATGGCAATTATTTATGCTGGAATCCGTGTTGTGCGTTAAAGTCAAAAGTGATTAGGTTTTCTATTAGATGCATCGAATAATGACGACGGACTATAGTAAAAACCATAGCCCGATATCAACCGAGAACGGCTTAAAACGTTGGTAGACAGAGACTCGCTCGATGAGGCGTAAAAAGGTGTCGCAGATAAGAAAATGCAAGAACAGAAAGGCAATAAATTGTGATAAAACGGGACGCCTGCAAGACGGAACGAGAGAAACAGGAGAAAAGATATAAAAGAGGCGTATAAAATGACATTGCTGTTCTCGGTATTAAGCGTTAAGTAAGTAACGCACGAGGGAACATTGGGCTCGGGCCAAATGTCTGTTAAGATAAGTTAATCAGGTGCCTATATGGGTTGGTTCACGGTATTTTTGAACCTTTCCCATATATGCCTTTCAATAACGCGCTCGATTTGGTTTTCAATGTATATAGTCAACTGTACAGTCCTTCTGCTTCGCCATTGACTATAGTTGATGTCAATGTTTGTAAACTCTGAATTTACGAAATAATTGTTGGTTGAACTAAATGAAAAGTTTTTCGGCGCGGATACTTTGGCGGCTTTTTACCCAATGAGGTTTAGTCACCATGTGGCCCCCTCGTCGACGTACTCGCAGCTACACGTCCTACCCTCGTGTAAAGCGTATCCAAAGAAGGAGTACTTGGCTGCGGCGGGACAGCAGGCGGAGTTTTAAATGGTAATTATCGTCCCAGAGCAGACTCGGATGCAGTGAGATGTAAATTACAATCTCGACGAAGAACCGCTCTTCTCTTTCCTGTACCCCGCCTTTATCTTTCCTCGACTCTTCTTTGTTCAGTTATTCTCTATCCTTTCTCCATGTTATCGTTCTCTTCTTCATTCCGATCCGCTTTTTCCCTCGTCGTCCGATCTCGGACTATCGAGTCTTCCCTTTATGGTATATACGGAGGGAATCTAGCCGTAGAATCGTTCGAGTACAAGCGGTACAGATGTCCGGCCTTCGCGAGTGTTCGAACATGGGCTAAAAGGTAGTCAGTCTCAGATTCCTCGAACGGAGAAAACATAACCGTTCACGCGTACCCGTTTCATGATTCATCGACAGTTCGCATATTTCCATTTATTGTTTTTCCTGAAACTTTTCGTACTTCCAACCGTATAATGTGGAGATTGCGACGGAGAAATAATGAAATCCGTCCCATAAATAAAAAATGGTCTCTTAATAAATAAAATGAGATCACAGCCTCAAACGGATTTCCTAAATCCATCAATCTCTGCATTTTATCACTTTCAGTGGAACCGTCCTATTTAATGAAATATCTAACTATATATATATGTATATATGTGAGAGGGAGAGAGAGAGAGAGAGAGAGAGAGAGAGAGAGAGAGAGAGAGAGAGAGAGAGAAAGGGGCAACTCGGTTGTTTGAAGGACGTTACCTCTCGAGTCTTATCTTCCAAGTTTTTAAAATTCAAGGTCAGCGCGCACAGATATGCGAGAAATGCAAGAAAGGTTATTTGGTGAAGTTTCTCCGTTGCAGTTCATCGACTGGCCATCCGAAAATTTTACGACTCCATTATATGCGAATAGTAGTTTCGTTTCTTCATTTCTTTATTTCTGCATTTCTGTAAGATAGAGGATTCATCTTACGGCCATTCGGACGAGCAGTCTTCCTCCTTCCACTAACTAATCCCTGATTCGGGTAAAAAATTCCGAGGTTCATTTCAAAGATAATCCTTTACTGGGCATGCTTAAATACGATCGTACGGCACGGTATGGAACATAGCGATAACAGGAAACTAACGAAGTGAAATGAATGAATTATAGTATATAAGGTACCAAAAATTGATTGGTGCTGCACCTCTTGGAAAGGTGTTTTGTATATAAACACAAATTTGTTACTCCGAACTCTTTGCTTTATAAAGAGTATACACGTGGACAAATGACAAATGACCGAGACGTAGCGTACGTTGATTCCTCCCCCTCCCCTATACCCGAGCAGAGAGGAAAGAATACAGTTCCTCGGCTTTTTTTTGTATTCTCTGATGCTAACGGCAAAGGGCGTCGAAGGGTTGTTTCTGCAACTCAAGGTGCCGCAATTAAATAAGTGGCTCATTAAGCGGCGGTGCGTTTTACGATCGAGCGAGCAGAGTCGAGCAGGACCAAGTCGGACGAGATAACGCGCGGGAAACATGCCGTCCAAGTTGAAACGCGCGCAGTTGCGCGAATCGCGTATCTCGCGACGTCAATTAGTCAGGCGGCATCTCGTGCCATAAATCGCTCGTAACGAGGCGAAGCCTCGAAAGAAAGATCCGAATTTACGATCGGTTACGATCCCCCCGTCGTCTATTACCTCTTCGCGGTAGGTTACATTCTAAAAAGACAATTTTCGATAAGTCCCGTTCGAACGCATCTGAATTAAAAGTGCGTCGAATGAAAATTTGCCAACATTCGAGTCCATGCAAAATATGTTTTGTCACATATACATATATATATATGCACATATCCACGTCGAGATAAAAACTTACGCGACGTTAACAATGCCAATAGAGTCTATATATGTACGGCAAAGAAAAAGTGCACGCTTACATATTATTTCACGCAATAAAACGTTCGTGAACTTGATGAATTAAGTCTTTCGTTTGCTTCGTTGTTTTGCATTCTGCCGGGACGTTTTTCATTCGTTTATTCAAACGTTTCAAATCACCGACCTTTCAACGCTCCATACCTTTTCTTCATTTGCAACTCGTTCGCGCGGGTGCACCGGACGATGATTTATGAAGTGGACGGCTAATTACTGTACGAGACCGGCGCGCACGAGAGCAAGGTATCGTTATATGTTGGCAATATAATTCAACGATATGACGCACAATATTATTGGTGAGATTAGAAAAGTTGCGTCTCGTGTTGAAAGATGCGTTCCGTGTGAAACTTGAGATTAGCGAGACGGTTTTTGACCACTCTGCCAATCTGACAATGTACCACGGGCACAAAAGACATACATATATATAGGCAAACAAGATAAAGAAGAATATGACGTCGCAATTGATCCCTGTTAATGATCTGGAATAAAGCGAGACAATTAGCGAAAAACTACAAAGTAGGAACGAAGGAATGAAGAGAGAAAATACTGACCCAAATAAAACGCGCGTGTCATAGGGCGACTGTCGCTATACTTTCGTTTCGCGAGTCACGATATCGAGGCTCAGTGATCGAGTAACGGTATGATCTCTCGAGTATGTGACTTTATGGGTCTTGTCGATAAACATCCGAACGTGCACTTCCCGAATGTCGATTTCGCGACAATAGTTTTTCATTTTCAAACTAGGCCACTACTGTTGGAGTCTGGATGAAAATACAAAAACTTCATCCCACCTCATTAAACCCGTATGGACAGTTCCGCGAGCAGGTAGGCTAATGCAATGCCGCCAATTTAGACGATAATTCCAGATAAATCGAGAAACTTGATGGATATGGCTGGATCGGTGCCATGCATGGAGTCATCGGTATTGTCATCGTGATATCATCCAATATCGACTACTTTGAGAACTTAAATTTTTAAATACATTTTATCAGCTTCGTAGAAATGCGTGCACATGTAGCGCATTCATTCAGTGGCAGAAAGCATTAGCTACGTTGAATACATTAATGTAATGTGACAATTCGAAATCTCTTGTACATTGATGATTTCGCGCCGTCATCCGCTGAATCGATTGGATATGAATAGTTTCATATATAGTAGTGCTAATTACTAATAACATGACAGGAAAAGAAGGAAGACAAATGGCGCAATACTCGGTTGACTAAGAAATAAAGTTCCTTTGCTGCGTTTGGAATCTAACTCGTCAAGATTACTCTCAAATAGGCCGAATGCATATAATAAACCTCGAAGATAATTTGCTGAGCTTTGGCGCAATCATGTTTGGTCCAAACATATTCGGTCGTCTTCCTTTTTATTCCATTCTCCCTCCCTCCCTTCCTTGTTTTCCTTCCTTCCTTCCTTCCTTCCTTCCTTCCTTTCCTCCTTCCTTCCTTTTTGGCATATATATATATGCATCGAGAGTACCCTCGAAGGATCACGATAGGGTGACGCTTTTTTCGAGAATACCTCCTTTATAATTTAACGCGAGATGAAACGAGGAGGAGGAACACGGGAACTCGTCGATGAGAAGAAACAAGCCCAAAACGAACGTGTGCGCCCGAGCACCAATAATTTTAACGAGCAAGCAGGAGCGTCCGTGCCAAACGCTTCGCGTCCTCCGCATTGAAGTCCGGCGCGCTTTGGGATTTTAATTGGTCACGAATATTTTTGTGGTATCCTCCCTCCACCTTCTTCTCTTCTTATGTTTTTCATCCTCGACTTCTCATTTATTTATCCCTTTTGTCTAGAGCCCGAACGATGATCGAATTCTTGCATTATTTGCATAATAGCTTTTTTCTTATTTCTCATAAAGGTTTGCGTGGACGAATAAAAAAGGATCGATCGATTAAGTAAGTCCATTTGCGGATTACTGCTATGCTCCATAAATGCGGTAGCAACCAAGTGCTGCGATGCCGAGCCTACGAGAGTACGTGATGCCGAGCCTACGTTTTCGAGGGACGCGATCGAGTATACATATAAGAGCAACGGACGAATAAACCTCGTCGGTGCGACGGAGAGAACGGCGATCGCGAAGGAGGCACGGGCGTTGTTGCGTTGCCTTGCATTTGTGGCTGCCTCCCCAAGCGCATCCGCAGTAGCCTCGGGACATCACGAATCAAGAGTATAACATCGAGCGCTCTCTCTCTCTCTCTCTCTCTCTCTCTCTCTCTCTCTCTCTTCTCCCGTAGCCCCTTCCTTCCTCGTCCTTATTTCTCCACGCCTTCACCTATCCAAATCCAACAGGTCGCCACGACGCGTCGCCTCGTTTCCGCGCGATACACTCGGCGGCCGAGCCTGCGGCCACTTATCCTGGGACCGGTCGACAGTCAGGAATCAGTAGGATTCCACTCACTCTATTATCATACATATACCGGTACTGACCTTTTAAGTATAAACTAAATCCATTTAAGAACACTGTGACACGACAAAACGCGAAACTACATATCATTCTCGATCCGTCTGCCATAAGATTTCTCGATTGCCTTTTCCCTACCATTCATCACTCGTTCGGCCCTGCCTTTCCTTTTAAAATTAATAATTATGACGGCACAACCTTTGCAAATGCCGATAAGAATTTCACCAGAGTTTCATGATAGTTTATCTGAACTGGCGCAAAGAGTTTTTGATTTTCATCCCGACTCCGAAAGGTATCGTTTTGATATACTAACTTGTGGAAATCCTACGAGCAATAATGTGGAGAGTTTTTTTCTCCCCGGCGTTGACACAGTCTTGCCAATAAATATCGAGAAGCTCTCCGATTTATGGAATGTTTCATAATAAGCAATATATATATATATATAAATAAATCCATCATAAGAATAAATCACGCGCCCAATCAGTGAGATGCATTTCTACTATTAAGTATATTAATTAAAAATCGAATTCTCAACTTGCAATCTCTTCGAATTTGTCCAACACGTCACTATTAGCATGATTCGCCGGTTTTCTTCTACGAACAAATAATAGATAAAGTCTCATGCAAAGGATTAAAGTGAAAAATACGAATTTTAGGATGAAACGGCGAGGGGATGATGAGCTGCGAGAAGTTTTAGCCTTTGAAAAGGATGCCCTCGCGCGATATAGCGTTTCGACTCGGGTGGCCTTAATCTCCCCATCGAATAATGCCCTCGAATCACTCGCAAACGTCATAATCGCATTAAAAGCTCCCGCCGTACTCTTTCGCTGCGCACCGCATTACATCTGCACTAAACTATACGCTTCGCGTCAAGCTCCCACTCTCTCTCTCTCTCTCTCTATCCATATCGAATTACGTGATATTCAACCCTCGAAGGAACTCGAGGTGAGAACTTTCACGAATATCCCGTCATAAGCAAAGGATAATAAAACATTACTGATAAGCCTCATGGTTACTCGTGAAAGCTGACAGCTTGCAGAGCGATCTGGACCATTAACGAATTAATTACATACTTTAAATTGCAATGTGTAGAATCGAATATTTAGATGTGCATCTATGATCATATGAATAGGGAAAAGTAGGAGCTGCTTGATTTGTCTATAGGAACGTCCGTTTACAATGCGAAACTATACATCGATTAACTACCAATAAGTTATGATGAACTGTTCTTTAAGTTCAATTAAAAAATTGTTGTTTTAACGTGCTTTTTACAACAGTATAATCATTGCAGCATCGCGTAGTCGAAATCCCAAATACATTCACATTTTACGGCCATACAATCACGAATGATTCCCGAAGGACAGTGATAATGAAAGAATTAAGGACTACCGCTTTTTCAGACCCCTTTGCGGCCGAGCTATTGTTAAAAGATAAAGAAACATAAATGACAAAAGCGAGGCATAAAAAAAGTGGACAAACATAAGGGCAAGGCAGAAAACTTTTAATGAGGACTTTCGCCAAAGTCCGCCATATATAAAAGATGCTCGATGCGATGAAATGAAGGGCCATTGTATCGAATCGGTTCCGAATGCATTGTCGCAAGAGCTATATGAAACTCCGAGCTTTGGCCGGGCTGTTTATCATTTTGGTCTCGTGGTGCGCATCGACCGCGAACATTATTTTCAGTATTGCTGGGAACGGACGATATGATGATGATAATAAAAATTTGTTAAAAATATAATGCATTGTCAAAATAAACGAACTTTCCGATGAAGCTCCGCCGGAGGCACTCGCCGCTTTTGGGTGTTTTCGGCTGCTAATTGGGTCCAGTCAGATTTACGGTATTGTGGATAATTGCGTTGAAAAAACAAAATGAGCAAAAAGCTAAAAGTGCAGGCGGCGAACGAGCTCAGAGGCTTTTCGTTGCAAGAAAATGTGCCGGAGGAATACATTGCTAATTGTTAGTTGCGCGTTCGGACTTCGTTAAGGGGAAAATTCGCCGCCTTGAGGCCTCGTAAAGTCAAAAGGGAACGCGCGGCCAAGTAATTGCGAGCGCAATGAAATCTCCGTTTGCTTTGTGTGAAAAGGGGCTTTGAGGGGTTGGGGGCCGCCCCCGGGTGGCCAAGGACCTTTTTGGGGGCCCCCCCCCCCCCCCCCCCCCCGTATATCTATGGTGTAATTGGAAAGAAAAGAGAAAAGAAACTCCTCGACAACCGAGAACAATTTGTTTCAATGGAACGCGTAAAGGTGAGGGCCATCCGATGGAATAATGGAATACTATAACGACGACGACGCATCGCTAATTTTATTGCCAAAAACCAAACTCTTGACGAATTACAACGGGAAATGCAGATACTCGAATCTTAAATATCATTGTATTACGAAAAATGGTAGTTTGTAGTACAAAACGTACCACGAGTAATATTTATTACTTAACGATATATAGCAAAATCCTTGAGACAATCAATTGTTGAATTTGATAAGACTCGCAGTGAGTTAAACATACCCTAATGTAGTTGGGGTACATGAATATCTACTATTTCTCCTGAAGCATATAACTCATCGGCGTATAAATTCTTCCATTAAATTGTACAGTACCCGTCGTAAATAAATGCAAACACATGGAAAAAGCAACGTAATACGAGCCTTCGACATCGCATTACAATGATTTCTAATAACGCTGAGAGTGGTACTCCTGCCGGGTACTCAGCGGGTTATCAGAAGCAACAAATATTATGTGATTTACTGCTTCACGACAATATCATTCGCCTTCACTTGCTATTATTTTCAAAGAATTCCACGGTATCGGGCTTACAGTCGTCGTTTCGGTATCGCGGTGCATCGAATTTCAGCGCACACCGCGAGGAGACGAAGCTATCGCGTACTATCGACGTTGTGGTTCAGCCGAGCGGAAACGCCGCAAATAATATTCCCCGTTAAGACCGAGGGATTCTCGATCGATCGAGAGAGAAAGACAGAGAGAGAGAGAGAGAGAGAGAGAAAGATATCGGATATACTGTCCGTTGTGCTTCGAGTTCAAGCGGATTATCGAGAGGCCCGGATCTGCATAGGCAAGAGTCGTGAACCATTAAAGTCCTCCGACGTAAAGGCGATTTTACGGCAATCGTAAACCAAACGACCGCGAGACCCCCGGAACCGTGTGCACCCGCGATGGGGTGAAATTACCCAAAACAATTACGGTCGCTACGTATAAGGGATACGAATGGTAGTCGCAGAATGTCAAGAGCATTTTCTCACCGATTGCCAATGTATACTAGTACAGTATAGCAGAGTCTTATTCTGCATGAGAAAATGGCCCACCAGCGAGGGCAAAAGCCGCGGAACATCTTTCTCCGACGTCATAATAGTAAAGCTTTGATTGCGTATTATTCCGGTTACAACATTCTTATGCGGTTCCATATAATGTTTCTTTTTTTTTCGAGCTCGAGGGAAAATTATCACGAGAAGAAAAGCAGGCTATCTCACCAACTATTTAATCGATAACGTTAAAGAAAGAATATGGACGGCACTCAAGTGACAATATACAAGTGTCATTGATCACAAAAGTTGGTTTCGTGACAGGCCTCATTGACAAAATATAGAAAATTTATTTTGGAGGCTTACGATGATAACTGTAAAAGACTTTATTATTATACCTACAGATGCGATTTCGAAAATTGCCCACGTGTAATATGCACGACACGTGGCATTAGTCGCCATATTAGGTATTACAGTCATGAGATTCTTGGAAAGACTAATTCGTAACAAAATATGTGTGTGTGTGTGTGCATGAGAGAGAGAGAGAGAGAGAGAGGGAGAGAGTACCGGAGAAGAAAAGAAAAAAAAGGGATTATCTTTTCTCTCTCTCTCTCTCCCTCTCATGAATTATGCGAGTATGATAAACGCGCGGCAAGTTGTCCGCGGGTCCCGGGGATATATTCGAGTCATCCGAGGGCAAGGGGCCGTATTCCCGAACCGACTACCCGCGGTGTGGTCGAAGGCCAATGGCGCCCACGATTCACGACTCCCCTCGCGGCTCCCATAGCGCACCCAAAAATATTAAAAACAGCCGTCTTTACGATCGTTCGTTTTTATTTAATGGAATCCCCGAACGCGATTTCCGGTTATGTTTTCGGTGCGGTTTGCGGTAATTAATAACGGAGGTCTGCCGGACCTCGCGCGCACAGCCAATCTCGTGCTCGTCGATGTCGTCGATAGCCTTGAAAGAAGAAATCGGTGAAACTCACGCACACAGTATCGCGCTCACGCACACGCACTCGACCGACCACCGCCGCGACTGCTCCAAGGTTTGGCAACCGAGAAGACATCTTCCGAGAAATTCTTCAAAGTCTCTCGATCGTTTCACCGCATTTACGGACTTACATGCGTAGCGGTACGCTCGCTTCGACCTAGGAACGTACAATTTTATATTTTTTTCTTAGAGTCTCGAATGACAGAGCTCGAGTTTACCGACTTCCTGGACCGGAAGTCGTCCAATTGTGCTACAAGCAAGAGATGCAAGCATTGCCGGGCAGCCTACTGACTCCACACTGTAAAATCGGTAGTCGTATATACATATATATAAATATATAACGACGGTTCTTTATTTTAAAATCCATTTTCGCAACCATCCGAGATCTATATAATGATACTTTGTTTTCAATTCTGTAAACGAATGTAAATGAAAGCATTCGGTCATGCTGAGAGAGCGAGATAGATGGATAGATAGATAGATTGACAGATGATAATTGCCCGTTAATGCGAGCAATTTAGAGAACACGGGTGCTTTTTCCATATGGGGAGTTGTTACGAATTGCAGACTAGAGTTTTCGACGATTTTTTGTCGAAAGGTCGCGTACACAGTCTCGGGGTTACTTCTCGGCAATTAATGATCCGAGATGGAAGAGATTTATTCGACGAGCGGCAAGCGACCGGATGAAAAACTTCCGCTTTCGGAGTAATTGATTTTTCGTTGTGAGCAAGAAACTCGTCGGGTACGAGGCTGATGAGAACGAATCGCACTATACTCATTTAGTAATTAACATTGTTATTACTATTAATTACACGCAACTACAGCTACTTTCATGCGCCGATAGCGCAATTGAATAGAAAATTGCGCCAAACTTTTTATTGCCTAAATCTATCCAACTCACGCGGCGGTGACGGCAAAATATGTATTATCGATTTAATCGAATCGGCTTTAAAATTCCATGCCGACGTATAATTGATATTCCGGTAAATATTCCCGCTTCATTTCACGTATGGGCATCGGCATCGGCATCGGCACTAACGTCCATATATATATACATATAGCGAAGTTGCGATATTTTATTTCTCATAACGAATGAGACGGTTCGAAATGATATAAATTTTCAGAAACAGGTTTCGAAACAATTTTTGTTCGAGTTTTTTTCCTATACGTGAAAAATTACTAAATCCTTCATTCGCGGGAGACATATTGAAAAAAACTATTTGCTGCGGGCGGTCGTCAAAACTTGTCGAGTTCGCTACTGCAACGGCAGTAACATTGCAAAGTGATTCAAACATCGAACTCTTATTTATCGAGGTAAAAATAAATCCCGAACGGAATTTCAATTTCGAATATATATACAATGGCGAATACAAATTTCTTTGTTTCCGAGGAGGTATAGGAAGTCAGGAATGCACTCGTGATGCGCTTATACGGCAGGCAAGATAAAGAAACGACTACGAGATTTTAGGTGAGCCGATTGCTGCAGCGAGCGTCTTTCCTTCATGCATTATTAACGCATCAGTGTTCTCCGACGCGTGATTCGGCCCCCGTATCGTCGTCGAGGTTCCGTCGCAGCTCGAGAGCTCTCGAATTCATTTGAAATACCTTCTTGGCCATATTCGAAAGAGATGCGATTAAATTCTCGAGCACGACTAAATCCCCATTTTCATAAAATGAATATTATTGTTTTCAACCGAGCGAAGGTTTATTGTCTACATTTGTAAATCGCGAACGATCCAGAAATACGAACACGTTCGCAGCGATCGAAATACGTCATCATTGATTATAGCTCTGGATACATCCCCATTGTTGTCTGACCATCTGACAGTGAATGGAGCATTGAAGAAAAATCAAAGTGACAAAAGTATGATGGCTTCAAGCCATTTTCCTCCCGTAACTATACATATATATGATATAGGTAAAACCATCTTATAAGCATGTAATACGTAGACCTGGCCACGGGGGTGCTGCTCAAGGTCGCGAACTCTAGGTGCAGTTTCCTCGGCATTGTTGTTCCTCTCGACTAACGAACTGAGCAATGAAGCTCGCTCCCGGAAGATGGAGACTGCAAGATTTACGGTGTTAAGTGTTTCCCGGCTCGTTACGCGAGATTATACCGGGAATAAACGCGTCGCGCGCAGCTACGGCGATGCCGACAGCAATCCGCGCTCAAGTAAACTCCCCATCAGGACGCAGTGCCCAAATCGGCAAGGACATGAACCATTCAGGAAAGCTACGCGCCGTGAGCATTAGAAAATAAGCCGACAATTTCTGAGAATTAACTTCAGGACGCCATGCCAGCAAGGATTCTGCTTCTTGTCCGGAAGGGCACAAGGAGGTTGGCTGTAGGCGTGTCGGCTCGTCTCTTCTACTTTTCTTTTCTTTTTTTTTTTTGTTTTGTTTTACATTGTAGACCATTGGCTATTTTCGAGTTTTCCAGTCAAACTCTTACTTAGAAATATTAAGTGGCTTTGAAATTATATAAGAAAGTTTACGAAGCGATAATGTCAACATTACACTTACGCATTACGAGTAAAACTTGACAATCTTGACTGCATCATCGCCAGATCAAATATTTAACGTTATGCGATCAATCACTATTCATCGATCTGGTATAGCCAGAACGAGTTTCTCCGGTGTATTACTTCTCGAGTATTCAGCAACGTTTTATAATCTTCGCCCGTCATTGTCGTCGAGAAGATCTACACCAAGCATCTTTAAGTGATTTACAGGATCTATTGACGGATTGTGTAGTCCTTCATTCGACATTTCGTATAAAGCAAAGAATGGGGATATAAAAAGGTTGTCGAAATTTTTTGTTTACAGAATAATTAGAAGCAATACGATTCGATCAAGCGTAATAATGGCCCATTTAAACAAACGACACGAATTAACCTCAGACATGAATGCTTCATTTCTGAAAAGCGTAAAAGTGTCAATATAACGAACGTCTTCGAATGGACCAATAGTTGGGACTATATAAGAATTATTTTTCTTTCTTGCGCGTATAAATTTAATCAACGATTTAAAATTAAAACTTTTTACGTTCTGTGACTATTGAATGAAGCTTGGATCTTGGGTATGCCGCAAAATTGAACGAAGTAAGCCTGAAAATATTTCTATATGGTTTGCAACTTCGAGACTCGATATCTTATATGTGTATGTGCCTTGGCGAAGATTGCGAGCGCAGAACCGTCGACCGCCGCGCCGGGACACATTGTTCTGTCTTGGGCGTTATTTATCTTAAAGTGTGACTCGAGGTTCAGGCCCTGCAGGTTCGAAACTTGATTGTATCGATTCGCCGTAGAACGAGGAAGAAACTATTAAACGAGGAACGGCCTAGAGTGAGGGAGAGAGAAAGAGACTGAGAGTGAGAGTAAACTAAGAATATAAAGAAAGACCACAAGGACGAAAAAGAAAACCAGGACAAGAGAATACGTAAATAATCAAAGCGAGCAAACGAATGAGAAAGCGCAGAAAGAGAGAGAGAGAGACAGAGACAGAGAGAGAGAGAGAGAGAGAGAAAGGTACGAGAAACTTTGCGAGAAGACACTGGAGAATTCAACCGTACATTGGATGTAAATAAAGCAAGGAAAGCTCGTTGTTGTTAAAGTAAGAGAAAGAGTAAAGGTAGAGAGGAAGAAGAAGAGGAAGAAGACGAAGAAGAGAATAGCGAAAAAAGAAAAGTAATAAATTTGAAGAAAGGGGAACGATGTGCTTTGCAAACTTTGCATCATAGAAGAGCCGACTGGCGGCGTTCATTGTGTAACGAATGTCACATCTTCTTGAAGAAACGATAGGTCGTATTACGAATCCGTGTATCGGCCAGAAAGGGATCCATTCTTCTCACTGTCAACCGTACAAGCGACCTCCACTTTTCTTGTAGTGTCCACAAAAATTGGATATATAGGATGTTACATATATTATATTATATAGTTGATATTTTTACTTTTAAATATTTATATTTGAAAAGGATGGAAATGGAAATGGAAATGGACGAATGAACGAAAAAGAGAGCGAGTAGAAGTCGCGTAACCACAGAATGGAGGAATGATTTCAAGAAAAGAAAACAGAATAAAGAAACAGATATACATAGAGATAGGTAGAGTAGCAGAGATGGAAGGCGTTTCAAGCTCAGATGTGAGATAACGTGGCCAGAAGACGTGACGCTTATATAGAATTTCAGTGGTTTTTGAGAAACGCACGAATCCTATTTTATGATGAAAAATAAAACGAATATATTTTTCATGGTAGTCGAATAACCTTGTGATTTTGTTCGTTAACGAGGCCACGAGTTTGCGGAAATTGTTTCCGATGCATATTACAGATTTGACGAATTTAACGAGGCATCCAATTATTGATTTTTACACCTGACGATAAGTAAAAATAAAAAATGTTTGTAAATTGCATTAATTTCACGGCAGCACGTTTCTTGCAAATAATTAATGGAATTGTATAATAACCTGTACGGAAAGATGAAACCGAATTGAAAAGGAAGGTCGAGATAAGTAATTCCTAGAAGTTGAATTACAAAACGACGAAAAACATCCGGATGCAGAAGAATAATCGCAAGGACAAAAATGGAATCCAGCACGCGAAGGTGGTCGTTTTTAAGTGGCTACCTGGAGAACGACGGAGAACACCGCGAATGTGGCCAACTGGCCATTGTCTCGCTCGGACAATGCAAGGCTAACTTCGTTACTGTTATTGCAGTTGCTACCGCGTCCGCGCGCGGGATAAAGCTAAGGGCAATCTACATCTTTAATAATATATCACGCCCTGCTTGGCTCGAAAGCTTCATCACTGGAGGATATGGAGTCTGGACTTTCGAGACGACGAAGGAGGCGAGAGCGAGCGACCGTATCTTCTTCTTCTTCTTCTTCTTCTCTCTCCCGGCATTCAAACTTACGGGTATATCAGGTGTACTATAATGAATATTAAGATATCACAGTTACAGAGATGCCATTTTTGTCTTCCTTCGTCCATTCAATCTTATACTATCTTTCTTTCCTATGGAGAGAAGAATAGAAAGACGGAGACGTCTTAAGCTTCGAATTAATACTTTCGTCTAGGAAATATACGGATAATGGCTCAAGTTGTCGGAAAATAAGACACTCTCGAAAGTGGATATAAGAGGAATACATCAAGCGCGATCCTTTGAGCCGGCCAACGCGCATACAGCTGGTCTATTATTATTACTCATTCGAGTGAAAGTCATCTGGCCGTTATTATCCGTAAATGGAATTGTTTTTTGAAAATTATACTTTCTTTCAGTCATTTTGGTAGAATCTATGGAATAACCAAACAATATCTTCGTTTTGTCTATTACGACATATAAGTAAAGAATCTTTATGAAATATTCAGAAACTTTATAGTAAACTAATATATCATGGCAATCGGATGATCGGCGGACGATCCGACCTAAATAATACGAATCGGGTGCCGTATTTCCTCGAGTCATAATAATATAAATACGTATATATACATGTGTAGGTACACGTCTAGGGCTAGTCGAAATATATCGTTGAAAGTAATCTAGTTCCTTCGGCGATGTTGGCAAAAATGTTGGCAAAAATGGTGGTGCGAATTCCAGTTTCGTGTGAACGGAGACGACACACGTGGTGGAGCAGCAAGCAGGCCCGATGGTGCAAGAGATAGCATTGTTTCACGACATCCCGTCCTTAGCAGGGCGATCTGTCACGCCTCTCACGTGACACCTCCTTTATGTCATCTTCATTCGGAATATTTAGAGCGGGAGGTTGCGCAGAACGGACCGAGATGTTAATCGCGATACCCGCGAGGTAAGGCGAAGCCTGTGCAGAATGCAACGTTCAGCTTAAACCTTGCATATACCTTGTATACATATACATATATATATATGCTCGACTCGACTAGAGAATCGAGCTGCCTGCCGTTACATCAAAAATCGCCAAGAGACGAGTCGCTGGAGAAAAGTAACCACGATTTCTGTCTCTTTCAAAATCTATTAATTTTTAATCGGATGTATATGCGAAATGACGGTTGCTATATCAATGCGCGTTCCTATATCCATAATTTTATTTCTCGCACTAAAGATTTATATACGTATAAGGACACCGGCGCTCGTACAGGCATCACCCATACAGAATCTTATTATTATATGCGCGACGACGGAGAATATCCTCTTTCCTCGAATCTCTTAGCGCTATTTAGCGGGATCCTTTTACGGGACGCGATCGGAGCCTTTGGCATGAAAGGAAGGTAGCTGCTACGCGTTGCATCAGAGGGGACGAAAAGAAAATATAAAAGCGCGCGCGAGCAACAGAGAGAGAGAGAGAGAGAGAGAGAGAGAGAGAGAGAGAGAGATTAGATTAGATTAGATTAGATTTATTTAAATACCCTGGGACGAACCCAAAGGGAAAAATG